>JAAAKL020006120.1:0-18390 GCA_010016065.2 Carybdea cf. marsupialis auct. non (Linnaeus, 1758)
TTTGTAGTTGGTTTTAGAAGTTGTTTATTGAGTATTGTTTAAGGTTAAAGAATGTTGAAGTTTATGTGTAGTTGTAATGATAGTATAGTAATATATTGATGAAAGAAGCAAATTGTTTGCTATCAACTTTGAGCGCTTCGTTACATAATATTGGAGGCACCGCCCGGATCCAACCCAGGATCATCAATAGCAATTGTTGCATCTTCTAGCTTTCCCGCGGTAGTACCCTTGTACAATTTCACTGATTCCTTTCCAGGGTTAATGATCTGACTTGGGACTGTTTGTTGTTGGGGTTGAACCACTTTTAGGGTAAAGTGCCATTCGGGTGAAAGATACGTAGAAAGACTATTATTATTTTCCAACCGTTGACATTGCAACCTTCTGTAAGGAGACTACTACGGGTGAAACCTCTTATACAAAAAAGTAGAAAAGTGATACAAACTTTGGTCTTTCACCACAACATATTTTGAGATTTACGACTAAACTGATAGATCTCAGGGGTCGGTCACACCATACAGTCTACAAAGTAATTGTCAATCTGTTACCAGTTTGGTACAACAATTGTAAGTTATGGTAGATGAAATATATCATTGTCATCGAAGGACATCTTTTCGGTCTGAGTGGAGTCACAGAATACAACGAAAAACCTACGGTTAGTGGCACAATTTACCTTTCCCTTTTAGGACTGCTTAGTAGTACATGCAGGTATATAGATATATATATATGTATGTACTATATATAATACGTTATATAAATTATATATAGTATATACTATATATAACATATAGCCAGCATTCTTGTGTACGTATGATTAATGTATATCTCATAGAAATAGATATTTCAATGTTATGATATGTTTAATGAGCATTAAGGGTAAACCTATTCATTATCTCGACGACTGGAGAGAGGTCCCCCCCCCTGGCTACACGCCTGGACAAGCAGAAATAATAATAAATGGTATTTCAGTGCAATTTCAAACGCTTAATTTTAACTTCTGAAAGGCCTCAAGGATAAATATGTTGTATGCCTGAGGAACTTTGGCCTCAACCTCGGATCGAGGTTTAATAATGCCATAGTTCACAGTTCGTAACAAGTAGAGGACAAAGGTGAGATTCATATTATAAAACAAGAGTTCCTAGGATATTGAATACGTCTTCATTACGCATCCACTGCACCTATGGACCAGTGGCGTAGCCAGACTTGGTATGCTAAGCATACCCTAGCATACCCTAGTTTAAGTCCTTCTCTTAATTCAAAGATCTATTTAAGTAGAAAAGAATATTCTATCACTTTACTTCTGTTATTACACTCGATATATTGTAATGGACCCATTTACACCGGTAAATTCATTCATGGAGCATGCTCTAAAAGTGCTCATACACAATTAGCATACCCAACAAAGATGACCTGGTTACGCTACTGCTAGCAACTTGTCAAAACGTATCGACATCTCCATCATCTTACATCATCGTTTATCCAAATTTTCAAAGAGACAAATAATAACCCACTCAAAAAACCTAAAAATATATGCATAAGTATACTACGGTTGTAGAATACCCTTTCTGAGAATGAAGCATAACATAGATGAAGATGTGATTTACTTATCCTGAAAATTGGGTTGAAATTCCTCTATATCAGTTTTTTAAAATTCTAAAGCCTTCAGTTTCTTACATATATCAAACTCCACTTCCCTCACGCAAAAAGTTAGCATATTGATGTTTATGTCTTACCATTTTGATCGTGAATTATTTGAGAGTTAGCTTAAAGGTACCATTTGAGCTCGTTTCCATACAATCTAAAGACAACTCATGACTATCCCAGCGTACTATCCCAGAGCTTTTTGATAATGAATGTCTTCGTTTCGTACCATCAATAAATATAGCGTGGTGCATAAGCGATTCTAGAACCAACTTTGCATCTCTCAATACCCTAGGCCATGTTAAACACCCAATAATTGGTCACACCACAGGGTAGAAGATGGCTAATTCATGAACGGACATAACATGAATATAATGGTTTAGTACACTGACAATGTCTTTTATGAGGAACTCAAAGAGACAAAATCATCATTTGCATGATTGGCATTACCCTTAACATGGTCTTGTGCTTTGGATTATTCTTAAAAAGCCTTTAAATCATGCCATATCCTCATACCTCTTGAAAATTGTACTCATAGCGGAAAGAATTTCAAATAAAAGGACGTCCGATTCAATTTAAAGTAATTTACTAATAGACATGTACACTGATATAAGAAGGGTAATTGTAATCAAGGAAGGTCACTAAGCAAAGATGTAACCAGTTTCCCCCACGAGCTTCACTAAGGAAATTATTGCCCAACATGCCATTGAATTAAGCAAACTATATGTGTAAATATGGAAAAATTTATAAATCTCGAAAAAGATCACACTCAAACGTCATCTAAATTGTGTATCTGTAGAAGCTCTATAAATATACATGTCTGCGTACTTATGTATATTATGTTTACATAAAAATTTACGACATAGTATCTCCCGATACTCGTAACTATGGCAAAAATACAACTCTCAACAAGAGACAGATAAGCAAAAATCTAACCAAGTAGATCTACAACACGACTGAGCACTAAATCACCACTTTACGGTGTGGAACAGGGAACTTAAAATAAAAGAGAAACTCAAGTGCTCAGTCCTGTTGTAAATCTCCTTAGTTAGATCTCTAATAATAAGTTATCATTACAAGAACAAAAGCAGGTCTGTAGATATAAATATATATATAGGTATACATATTACATATATAAAAGAGTAAAAACTGCGATAAAATGACATTAAAATCTATATTAAACTAAAAATGCCTAGAGGCTAGATACACAGCTTTCGGTTATACAACCTTCATGTGTACATATATATATATATGTATATTATCTGAACATATGAGAGTACTCGATGCATAAATGCAGAGTAGTACAGAAAAAGACACTAAAAGATGGGATTTGGAAATTCGCTCTCCGAGTTTCACGTACTCCCTATCATCAGGCCTTAGTGTCTCTTTCTATATATTACATATAGATACCACGAAGTTTAACACTAGATATATATATATATATATATATATATATATATAATTATAAACAGGCAGATATATTGACATTTTCATAGGTATATGTTTGCTGATTCAACTTACTTGCATGGTCTACATGGAGGTTTAATGTGTCCAATACTAGTACTGCCCTTTACAACGCCAATCAAAAGTAGCACAACAACTATGGCAAACACTATTAAAGCAATATATTCCCATCCCATTTTAAACATAATCTTTAAGGAAGGTTGAAGACCTATACATTCATATATATAGATTTACATCATATTCCCCTTTAACTAAATTTTTTGTGAAAGGGCCTTCCCTCCTAAAGATATAAAGTTTTTTCCCGTTTTCATTTAATCTTTGATAAGTTTTAAAATCTTCCCCTTTAAAATTTTTACTTTATGCCCAATTGTGAGCTTATTTCTACTCTCTGTTTTCGTAAGGTGAAGTCCGTAAGGTAAATTCCGCAACACATTCACGGTATTCGTTTAAGTGATATGCATAAGTTCTTATCCAGAGAAGTCTCTTAAATATCTTAGTTTTACATTAACGTACCATAACGGCCACGTCTTTTAATTCCGCCTCATTTTGGCACTTCTAGTGATGGTGTTTGGGAAGGCCGAGCTAGCTTGCAGACCCCTAGCAGTTTTGACTCCGCTAGAAAAGGTGACGACATTTTGCTGAAATTTGCATAGAAATCATTTTATTCGATTGATTAGCCCTCCAAATATATATCTACTTATCTAAATTGTATAATATCGTTGATATCAGATATACTTCTTGTCATCTCATATGTGATGGAGTCTGGTGTCCCATACTCCGCCGGCTTTCACAACCTTGTAGACATTTTCCTTTGATCACTTCACTCAACTTCTTGTAAAGGGTAGTCATCTGTTAGAGTTGCATAACCCTTCATATTTTCCCTCTTATATCATCGAAAGTTTATGTTACATTTTGATGGCACACAAGTATTTTAGTTTGAAATTTTCTCTACGATTTGAGTATTTTGTTTCATCGTGATAAGCATTGGATCAGGAGACAATAATTTCCTATTCTCTTAAGAATCAGTAGGGGAAAGCCCCTTGTAGTAGTGAGCTTCACTTTTCACAGGATCAGAAACAAGTATCCCCTTTGATATTTTCTCAGCGGAGAGAAAGTTTTCAAAATAGCTAGATTTGACTCCTTATATCTAAAGGTAACTCTGGAATAGGCTGTTTCCCAAAATACCACACTTGTAGTGTATACAGTGTTTAAATTAGGGGCGTTTGAATCTCAAAGATTTCTTGTCATAACTCTGTTGATATTTATTGGTTAGGAACAGGCATCAAATAATAAGGTTTCTTAGAGAGATTTCCTGTTCTCTTGAGAATCTGTAAGGGAAAGCCCCTTGTAGTTGTGAGCTTCACTTTTCACAGGATCAGAAACAAATAACCCCTTTTATATTTTCTCAGCTGCGTATGCGAAGAGAAAGTAATGAAGTCACCAATCAAAAGTAAGATTTGACTCCATATATTTAAAGGTAACTCTGGAATAGACTGTTTCCCAAAAACCCAGACCTGTAGTGTAGAGTGTTTAAAGTAGAGGCGCTTGAACCTCAAAGATCTCTGGTCAAAACTCGGTTGATATTCCTTAGTTCCTTACGTTGGGAACCAGCATCAGATAATCAGGTTTGCTAGAGAGATTTAAAACTTTGAAAGCTGAGATATTGTTGGAAAGGGCAACACTCTCAATTTTGGCCATTGATGTTCTTACTGATTTGGCAACGTGAAAATTGAGTATTTTTTCCATGATTCAAACATTCTCAAATCGTGATGTCGCACTCTTCCTCCGCATTATTCGAATACGAAGAGATAAATGAATTTTCAATTGCCTGCGAATTTATTTAGTAAAGCCTTCAAGGAATAGGCTTCCATTCTTGCTTGAAGGATAAAATGGTAAAGTTCCTTTCATTAAAAGTCATCCACGTAACATAATCGAGTTGTTTGATCGAAACATTGATGAACGCAGGGAAGTGTATATCTAAACTATCTTCTCTCCCCTAATCGAGAGAAGTAACCTGTTTCCGTCAAAGATTTCTTCAAGATTTATTTCGCATTTTTCCTGTAGTAGAAGACATGTTACCAAACGTGAATATGATTAGATCGATTAGAAATAAATTACACAAAATGGAAGCTTGATTTTAGGCGATGGAAATCCTAACCAGAGTTTCTTTAAAAATTTATTAGGAAGGCAGAAAAAGGGGACGGGACTGAAAAATGATGGAGGGAGAAACATTTAAAAAACGCCCAGCATGGCTGAATTTGAGAATGCTTCAAGTCTATCAATATCGAGATTTTGAAGCCCCTGCTAAAGCCAAGAGATGGGGTGGCTTCTTTCCCGAGGCTGTTTTTCCTTATCAACTCTCTTTGTTTCCTCTTTGTCTTTTACCACCAAACTTTCCTGAAAAGGTTAGTTGAGACTATGAAAATAGTATGATATTAAAAAATTGTAGATTCCGCTGTGACTCAACTATCTACAATCGGTGTTACAATTTAGCTAAGCAGGTTAAAGCTTACAGTAAAATTAAAGTAAAAGTAAAGACTACTATAAAACAGAGAAAAGGGGATTTTTCCCGTGGTTATTTTGCTTTAATGATTTTTTGCCGCGGTAGTTTTGCTTTAATGATTTTTTTGTCGCGGTAGTTTTGCCTTAATGATTTTTTTGTCGCGGTAGTTTTGCTTTAATGATTTTTTGTCGCGGTAGTTTTGCTTTAATGATTTTTTTGTCGCGGTAGTTTTGCTTTAATGATTTTTTTGCCATGGTAGTTTTGCTTTAATGATTTTTTTTGTCGTGGTAGTTTTGCTTTAATGATTTTTTTTGTCGCGGTAGTTTTGCTTTACTGATTTTTTGGCCGTGGTAGTCTTGCTTTAATGATTTTTTTTGCCACGGTAGTTTTGCTTTACTGATTTTTTTGCCGCGGTAGTTTTGCTTAATAAGTCTAGTTCCTCTTCATACATTGAATACAGTGTTAACACAATGCGCACCCACGCGAAGAACGTAAATACAAGTAAATCACCAAGTTACATTTACTGAAACACAACCAAGATATCAACGTCGTGAACCAGATAATAATTCGACATCGATTAGTAAAAGGCAGTGATTTGCAAGTTGCATTCTTCATTAAGATGGAGGACCGCTCACTTTCTAATACAGATGAGGATTTCACACGGGCCTGTTTCATCACGTTTTGACATAAGACAACTTTGCGCTTTTATCTGGTATTTTAACCTTTTGGCAACGATTGGATTTAAGTCAGAAAATACCATATTCTGCTTATATCTTTACAATTGTACACTTGCGTTTAGTACATGGGCGCAGATCACTGTGAGAATGGGGGAGGGAGACAAAAGGATTAGACATGGAAAATTTGACATTTCTTTGCCCAAAAGTAGGGGGATAAAGCAGCTGTTGTTCCCCCCCCCATCCTGAAGCATGAGGGGGGACGAGTCCATGGTTTGGTAGTATGACCCAGTCCTTATTTTACACTTTCAAATGATTATTGAAATCGAAGCTCTTCGACTATCAAATGATGTATTCATGTACTTGTATCAACCCTGCTTTCACTTAAACAAGGACCACAAGAAATAATTGTCAGCCAGTTGTTCTAGTGGAACTTGACTTGTAAATTATGATGCATACTTGCCCTTGTTTCTACACTTGAAAACTAGTCTTATGAGCATAGAGAGCTCGTTATGATGAGCTTTACTTTGTATTCAGTTTTGTAAAAGGTATGTTTTGTTATATCAGATTCCCTGCAAGAATTTCTGACCCAGCAAGGTGTACAATTTGGATCCTAGAGCAAGAAACATTAAATGCTTAAATAGCGTATATAAAATAATGATCAGTTTCTCTCTCGTTGATAAGTTTTAGATAAGTTTTACTTCACAGAGGAATGAGTACCTCCTTTATACTGCCAAATACGTACTTTTTATGCTACTGTTTTTAATTTGTATGGACTCTAATTCCAGCACACACATTTCTACATCTCAATTACTTTAATAAAAAATCATCACGGAACGCTACTTTTTACTCTTACCTTAAAATGGTTGCAGCAAGTGCCGAAACATTATGTAAACTGTCCAATCTTCATGGTGAAAGATCCCTATTTCCAAGGCTACAAAGAAGAGAAAATTCAGTTTGCTGAAACTAAACTCAACATTCAGTTCAATAGATACTGCAAAATAAATTAAATGCTTCCAAATTACACAAGTGTCGTTACTTAGTCCATATTACGTTTCTCTCATATCAGATATAGGTATGTATTAATAGTTTAAGAGGCATACGAGTGCTGATCAAACTTACACTGGTGATGTGCTTTGAGATTTATTCCGTCGAACATGTATTATTACAATCATTCCAACCACATACACGACCAACGTAGATGCAATGAGTATTAATGCAAGATATAGGTCTTCCATTTGGCAGCAACTTTAGATGTAAGGAAGATTTCAGGCCAACATAGATATATTTATCTAAATAGATAGATAGATATAGATAGGTGTATACTCGTGTTTAAACATGGTTTCCATTACAAACAGATGTTCTATGAAAGGGTCCTGCCCTCCCAAGCGTGTAAACTACTTCCTTGTCATCATCCAGTACCTTAAAGTATAATTATAGACATACAAAGAGTCCTGGTTTTTCAATATGTGGTTATACAAATTTCTAAAGCCTTAAAAAGTTCCTCTTTACCATTTAGAGTGCAGGGTAAACTCCCCCAAGATATTGAAAACACGTTTTTTTACGATGACGATTCCCGGAATCTTTGGTTTTTGTAATAGTTTTATATTATAGACCAATATCTAGGAAGACTGATGGGACCTGCATACGACCAACAGTTTGGAATTCGTTATCTACGCCACCGGCATTTTATTGAAAATCGCATTAAAACACTTTCATTTGATTAAGAAGTCTGATAAGAATTCATTTTGTTATCCAAATGGTGAGTTATTTTAGTTCCTGCATTACTTCGTCACTTTTTTAAACTTGGGCCTCGTTTAGATGCAGGTGTCCCACTGCTTCCTCTCCTCCTAATTGTAATAAGCTTGCTAGTCATGTGTTTCATTTGTTTCATATGTTTTTGGGCGTTCCTGTGTGTTCATGTATCCTTGAGTGTTCACGTGTTCATGTGTGTGCAGGTCTTCATGTGTGCTTACGCGTGTGCATATGTTCGTGTGTGTGCATGTGTTCACCTTTTCTTGTGCGTGCATGTGTTCTTGTTTCTTGTGTTTATGTGTCCTAGTGTGTTCATGTCCTTGAGTGTTCATGTGTGTTTGCATGTCGTCACTTTCTATTATCACTTTGTAAATCTCAGTTAAAGGAGT
The DNA here is from genome assembly GCA_010016065.2 of Carybdea cf. marsupialis auct. non (Linnaeus, 1758). Lineage (NCBI taxonomy): Eukaryota > Metazoa > Cnidaria > Cubozoa > Carybdeida > Carybdeidae > Carybdea > Carybdea cf. marsupialis auct. non (Linnaeus, 1758). Next base: position 8,424 of record JAAAKL020006120.1, read on the forward strand.
AGTATTCCCTTTGGTGATGATCCCTCACATTGAATAATTTTTCTCCTTTTCTGCTTTAAAGTTTATGTATATCATACTTTTCTAACGCTCTCTACCCCACCTGCCCTCTTTTGCTTGTAGTGTAATCTCCATTATTTCCATACCCCTACTCCGCTTTGTTATATACTCGTTTCCAGCTCTATTCAGCTAGGCCTCAACAATGGCATACCTTCATTGGAATGTACCATGGTACGGTTCGCGGTTAAACCCGTATCTTATACTGCAAGTGCTTATAGCAATCTTTACTATAGACCTGAAGAAGTCAGTTGTAGACGAAACGTTGTCTGAAACATAGTTTCCTTTTTGGCGTATTATTCCTTAAAGTTTATATTGTATTTTGATGGCATACATACACTATATTCTGAAATCCTCCCTTAATATGAAGGTTTTGTATAGTGATATGCATTGTATTAGAAGACGGTGCTTTCCTCTTCTTTTCAGAATTCACAAGGGGATAGCCCTTTATGGTGTTGCCGATAAATTCTGGACTAGATTAGGAACAAGAATCCCCTTTCGTATTTTCAGTCTCAGCTGAGTATTATGGAATATGAAGAGATCAGTGGATTTCGCATTGACAGCAAGTTTTATAAAGTAAAGAACCTGCCTTCCATTCTTTGCTGAATAATAAACATGTAAGGGCCATTATCTTGAATTGTGTATCCAAAAACAAATAACGTTCTTACTATACTCATTGCTAAATATGGGGAAAGAAGATCTGAAATATAATTTCATTCGTAATTGAGCGAGGTAATAAGAGATCCAGCTAATTGACTTTTTTGAAGATCTATGTATCCTTTAGTGCATAACTTGGCATAAAGCTTGAAGAAAATGATGGGGTAGAACAAAAATATATGAAATGTTTCATTGTCAATTCACATGGCGTAGAGAAGCTGGTCTCCAAAATTGCAAAGAGCTGTTTCGGTGTAGTGTTGGGAGCTAATGTGGTGACTAGAGAAAGGCAATTTGTTATCATCGGAGTTCATCTAGCTCAGTTGATAGAGCACACGCCGGGAATTCATTGGCTACAGATTTGAATCCCGTTGCTGAGATACTTTTCTATTTCTTTAGTATCATTTCAGGATAGATTATCAATACCCTATTTCCTCTAATAAACGCCGCCCTCTGAGAAAGACCACCCTCTGATTATCGCCCTACTCCCCCCTGTCGAGTGCTGCCTATCCCAAAAACTAATAGGCTCGCAGCACTATAATATCTGAGGTGTATTAGGTAAGTCATGACTCTATGTGTTAAACAAATATACACGCCGCTTATTTGACTTGTCGAAACTTGCTGATACTCTGTCATCTTTAGTATCATAATTTTTCACGAGGTCGGAAAGTTAAAAAAAGGGTTAAATATGTAGATATATTTGTTGAATATGCAAAGCACACTGTCCCTAATATGATACCAATAAAGTGGGGCTTTAGATTTTTGTTTACCATGAAAATGTGGTTAAATTTCCCCTATTTAGATCTTGTTCATTCCTAACCTTTTCACGATTTCATCGGTCAATGTCTAACATATACCAAATATCAGAATTTTACAAATATTTAACCAAAAATATCTTTTTTTACCTTTCTGACTGCTTTAGACAGAATCTCGGCCCAACTCATGACCATTCTACCCTGCTGCCCAAAGGCTGTTTCCCAACATTTTTTTTTGTTTTGAGGCATTAGTTATTTGAGTGTTGCACATAAACAAACTAATGCAAATGTCCATTCGCATTCTTCAGCACCCTGCGCTATGATAAAGACCTGATAATGGGTGTTGTCAGAGGGTGGAAATGGGGAGTTCATGAACGAGCATATACCGCAACTACAATTATTTGGCGCTCAAAAAGTAAATCTAATGAAGTAATCAAGGATAAAATTTGATTTTTTGGCTTAATGTGTTGACTCTTAACATGGCTCTGTACCATTTATCGTTTTTGCAAATTGAAGAGTGTCCCACTGATCTCTAAGAAACACCAGAGTTTTGTAGAGGTTCTATAAAAACTCTTGAAACACTGGATCAAGCGTTTTCCGCTTCAAAGCGAGGTCAGTTGCTGAACGCCATTTTGGTCCCCATCAAACAAGGTTATGATCAAGTGGCAACCCTGCGTTGTATTGCGCGAAGAATTTTATATATGTATGTAAGACTTTATCATTGCACTAAATAGTGCAATAGTAAAGTCGACAATCCGGCTAGTCGATCACGAATTCTCACCACCAGCAGCACCCTTATTTTCTGTTTCGCTGTTAGCTTCATCGGTGCCATTTCATTTATGTAAGTACTCAGGCAGACACACAAGCAGTAATGAACAACATAGTATAGATCTCATAAACATGAAGTGCTTGGGGCGCTGGCCCGGTTCGAACACCACCAGCACCACCAGCGCCCCAAGCACTTCTATACTATGAGATCTATACTATGTAGTTCATGACTGCCAAGTTTAATACTTAAATAATACATATTTCCATGGTAGAGACATTTATGGTACTTTTTAAGTGAAAAGTATACTACATTGAAATAGCCACTTGCCTATTAGCTACACCTCCCTTTCCCAATCCCGACAATCTCAAAATAACACTGTCTGGATTGAGTTAAGCTGACACTAACACATATAAGTGAGCACTAAGATAAAATCTGTCAAGTTTAAAGGCTTAGAAAATTTAACTATCTTACATTCCGATTTCTCTCGACCTTAATCAACATGTAGTCATTTCTTATCAGCCGGAGCAAATACCGTTTAGTTATATTTGTACCGATATTTCAAAGCCTCTAAAGCTACTACAAATACGTTGATAAACATACTTGGCGATATTTTAGCACAAAATAGCGTCAACTTAAAATGCTTAGCCAGCTTTCTAATGTCCTGCTATCATCAATCTATTTCGTTAAGAATGTCATCTTATTCTTATCTTGCAACTTGCTTTACTTTGGGAGCATGCTCAAGTAATTGGAATCTTACTCTATAGGGGAATGGGAAAAGTTGCCCGGGAACAATTTAGTAATATCTCATTATTAACTTTCATTTCTATCAGTCTATTGAAGGAATAGGGGTACAGTTAATCAATATCTATTCTGTTAGAAATCTGACACTTGACATTTGAAATCTTTCAAGTCTGTCAAACAAATACGGGCTGCGATAGCAATTGGGATTCAACATACGATTCCCGCACAAACGATTGTCTAAAAAATTATGTTTTCACTACATATTACATTTCTCGGATCATCGTCCCAATTATTGATCCTGACAATCGTCTATAAAATGACTCGTAGGTATCCAGGGCGTCAAAAACAAAATATTGCCATGTACAACGGGATCGTACTTTTTAAGTGAACGGTATACTGCATTGATGCTCGCTTACAGTTTGCAGCAACCACTTTGGGACTATGCACAAATTAGGTCGGAAAAAGGGGTAAACCATCCTTCATGATTGTGATGATCATCAACAGATCTTCATATTTGAGGATACGGAGACACCCTAATTCCCGCTTTCGACGTCAAGAATGCATGATACCTTACCACAAACATGTTCACAATGGAGCCCCAACATATGTGTTACAGTTTGGTATGGCTGTAATTATACGCTGCATACAACAAACATGAGTATATTGCCAATCTCTCACTTGCATACAGTAAGTGTTGGATCGGAATCCCTAAAAGTTACAAAAATAATACCGTATAAATTTTGATAGGCTAAAAGAAAATATTGACGCGTGTGAACGGCGTGAAAAGTGGTAAAGGAAACCCTAACGTAATTCTCTAAAAACTATACTCGTGTTCCATTTCATTAGCGTTCAAAACATAAGCGTAAACAAAAGAGGTTTGAGGCCGCCCCCATTATGGGTAATGCGATAGCATAATAAATATACGAGGAATGTCGGCAGGCATCTTATTATAACTGTTACTATAAAGAGCATCTGTACCCTGTGGAAGACTTCGCAAAACCTTCAACATTACATGTACAAACGCGTCACTAGAATCCTTGTACGTTCGGGTCTATAGGTACACCATCATGAGTATACAAGTTCATACCTCTCACACATTGTTACTGTATAGAATCTTCTACTGCATAGTCCTAGTTGCATCGCCCAGACTTAATACACATATAAAAGATGCATTTCCTTTTCCTAAGGCCTAAGCTTGCCAATATTAATGTCTTTATTAGTGGCAATAATAAGGAGAATCTGGTCACATCCCATCCGCCACAAAAAGTAAGTACAACAATACAAAATGGTCAGGACACGGGAAAATCCGTGGATGATACAGGCAATACAACAAAGAGGAAGCTAATACAAATAATTACACAATAAGAAAATGACACCAATAGCGACCGCTGTCAGTAGATCACGGCTCATACGTAAGCTTAGTACCCAGTAAAAATCCGTGCAGCAATAGTGGCAAAAATCAGGGGCAAAGAGAAGCGGCCTCAACAGCGAAACCAGCGCATCAAGTTACCTGTTCTGGAATATCTTGTGTACATGACACAATATATTTACAACTTTACATGTAAGACCAGCTCAAGCATATATAAAGTTGCTACCTCGGTCTCTCATAAATATATTAAAGTGCAGAAGATGGAACTTCACAATTCGGTGTGTACAGCAATGAGCTATGGTATACTGGCATAAAATTAAATGATTTATTAGTGATAATGATGTATTTGTAAGATAAGCAATGGTAACTGAGATTGAACGTTGAATGGTATTTGTTTCGATTCGTATGAAACAAAAACTTTGTTAAATAGAATGTCGAGGAAAAATATACTTCTGGAGGAAAGTGACTTAAAACGTTATAAAAATAAAAACGTGACTTTGTGACCATAAAGTTATAGGGCACAATTTGTGTTTAGTGTTGAAGTGGGTACAATTTAAAACGAGAGTTATCTGTGCATCACTAATTATCATTGTCCTTCTCCGAGGTCTCAAGAGTTCATTTCAAATACTCATTGTTGTTCAAATATGAGCTTGGTTTCACCGTTTGGACGAAGGGGAGACATTTCCAGTAAACCTGTAACGCAAGAGATAGGTCATCAAGAAACTTCACACTTTATTGGACTCTTAAACTCTTTTTGTATCAACATAGGACTATACTGCCTCCTGAAGAGGTGGTTCCGAAAAGAAAATATAAAACAAATTCATGCTAAGAGAATAGCAAACACCGACATACAAATACCTTAAGAACAGCCAATTGCAGAAAACATCACTTAGGCCCTTATATAATTGTTAATGTCACTGCACGACGATTTAATTTTTGGAAACACGTAGCATCGAAAGGTTGCAACGGGTTACATTTGAGAAAAAGCGGTATGAAAGAGCACCACTAAGCTATGACATCTTCATAAAGGATAGAGCAGACAAGTTTCAATTGGTCACCTTACATAGGCCTTGAATTTCGAACACGCATTTTTGTCAGAGCAGCCGAAGCCTGCCCGGATAGGGCAAATATATACAACAATAAATATACTCTGGGGTTGATAACGAATCTCAAAACTTGCTCTTGAACAAGACCTACTAGCCAGCACCCACTAGTAATACGAATGCTTCTACACACATAAAGCAAATGATCTGCTTGCTTAATATCACATCTTAAACTTCACTGAAACAAATTTATAGAAGACCTTTTATAGCGTGAAACTTTTTGCAACCATTGTGTAAACTACTTCAATAACTATACAGAAGGGGAAAGCAACGTTCTTAACTTTCACAAATGTGAAACCACTTGAGTAAAGACAACATTACTACAAGTCAAAACCGTGTACATATTCGTACCACAGCAACAGAATCCTATAATTAAGCAACTCGATTAAATATATTATCAGCTAAATCTAATATACGAAAGAAAACAGTCAACTAAAAAATAAAAAATAATAATAATAGCGAACTTTAAGACGCCCAAAACTGATATGTTCGTGTGATTTTACTTTTTATTCAAATTTCAGGAGCTTCTCCCGAGATGTACATGTTTTTAATGGCATTTTACACGATGTTAGTTTCCGGTGCAAGCCAATAAACTGCCCATGAGGAGGGAAAGTGTGACGTCACGATTTTGAAAATATTTGAATTATGGGGAAAATACTCTATTTTCATGTTGCCCTATTAGTAAGAACGTCAATGGCCAAAATTTAGGGTGTTGCCTTTTTCCAACACCGAGATATCAGCTTTCAAAGTTTTCCATCTCTCTAACAAAACCTTATTATTTCATGCTGGTTCTTAACGTAAGGAACCAGGGAAGATTAACAGAGCTTTGACCAGAGAATTTTGAAATTGAGACGCCTCTAGTTTAAGACTATATACTGGTAGTATGGGAAACAACCTATTCCAGGGTTGCCGTTAGATACCTGGAGTAAAATCGTCCTGTTTCCAAAACATTTGATTTGTGACGTCACCACTTTCCCAACGCATTTATAACAAACAATTACTATCAATACAGTACATCCTTTTTCGTCCAAATTTACGGAATTCGTTGTATCTTATCAAAATGCACCAAATTTCCCCCAATATATGAAAATCAAATTTTTTTATGCTACAATTTCGCAAAGATCAGAACGTGAGTATGTAGATCAAAAATGCAAGAATGACAAGAATTTCGTTGCTAATTGAGGACAAGAGGGAATGTCTAAAGATTTCTATTACATGAAGAGATATTAAACCCTACTTTTGGATATGGAAGGGTGATCGACACTTTGTTTTCGTCATTGTCAACACGAGTACAAATTCAAACCTTACACATCATCATCATTACAACCGTAGTCTGGTAGGCCGTTGGTGCACCCTTTTCAGCACTTCCTGCTTCCACCTCCGCCTGTCTTCCGTCATTCTTACTGTTGTTATCATGTCTTTTCCCATCCATTCTTTAAAATCATCAACATAATTCTTTTTCAAATTCCCCTGCTTCTTTCTCCTTCTACTTTCCCTTGCATGATGGTGTTCTTCATCGTCCCCTTGTCTCCAATCACATGCCAATACCACGTCAGCTTCTCTATTTTTATGATGTCCAATAGGTTGTCTAGTTTCCCTTACACATACGTAATCTAACTTTTAATAACCTTACAGTATTTAGCGGAGAAGTTATTGTCCATTTAGTATGAAATTTTAAGTCTCGACGGAAGTAACAAAATCATCCAAACCAATGTCAGATTATGATTTTTAATCCTAGAAAATGCACTATTGTAACGAAGCACTGACGTCAGTTTTGTATAGGTATGTGCGCAGTTTACAAACCGACATAGTACCTCAAGGAGGACTGAACAAAACAAATCCACAGGCTTTCTAGAAATCCCTGCTCCTACACATATAGATAAGTAATGACAAACACAGTTTGTTACACGCCTTAACCCACAAATAATCGGCTTCACGGACGCAACTTTGATTGAAGGTTATTATCCTTCATGTAACAGTGACGTGTAGTTTCATAAACAGCATCACATTTCAGATATCACTATGATATTACGTAGCTTGCAACGCTTATTCAATTGATAGATTGGCTTACAAAATATAATAAATTTCCTAAACTAAACGGGAAACTGCTCTACCTCTTATTTGACAATTTGTAGAGTGAAAAGAGAAATCGTTTCTTACTGGTATAAACTTGCTAACACAACACAGAAGCTGTGTTCCCATGCTGCCTCATGCAAATTGATCTAGTGCTTTACTATTTATGTATTAATGAAGGATATTTAACAAAACATACCTTCAACTTTGTTGCATATCCTAAACAGCGTATGCGTAAATGTATGCTACAAAGTGAAATAATGAGTATTAAGCTATTTTCTATTAGGTAGATAGAAGACTGTAGACTATTTCTCTTCTGTCTAGCCGTTGTCAAACATATGTTTCGTCTATAAGCCACCTATTATCTTCCGGAGGGTCGTGCTCCGGTGCTGTCAAGGCACTCCCTGGCAAACGCCCAAAACAAATAAATCGAATTATCTACTGTGCTTATTTACATTTAGCTAATCCAACTTTCTAACTGAGACAGGACTGTCTCAATCCGTTAGTTGGTATAAACTGGCAACAGAGCCAACCGTCCGACGTCCTATCTAACTCTTAGACCTCACTGGTTGTTCAACTGATACGGAAAATGCATCAAACAACGACCGATCTACTATTACTTGAACAGAAAGAAAGGTCTAAGAAAGGATCTTCTCTCAAATAAGCGAACAAGATTAAACAAAAATAAACATAGAAGAACATGGGGCACTCAATAAAGCAAATAACGTATGCACTTACCAAAATAAGACAATGATGTATGCTCCTGACCCTGCGAAGAGATGCCACCAGGCGTGACATTGGGTTACTGGTGCCGCAATAGGTGGAAACGATGAGCGCATGCGTCTGGAAAGAAAGAAAGGATAAGTAACTTCCTATGGAGACGCTAGACTATATAAATTCAACACAACATCATAAATGACACGAAACAAAATACAAACTTCAATACTATAATATATCTACATTGGCAAGTCATTGTTAAGTGTCAACTAAAAGTTCACATGCACATACGTGACAAACTCAGGGCCCTTGAATTGCGATCAAGAGGGCACAACAGCAGCTCTTGACATGATCAAGGCCTTGCACGAGCAGCTGAAACTGGAGTACGACATGCGAACAGAGATACACGAAGACAGAGACTAAGAATTGTAAAATTAATTTTTGGCAGATAAAATGTCTATGCCGGGAGAAGTTGATGAGACTCTGACCCGAACATGTATTGGCACATTGTGCACCTTGCATCAACAAGTGATACTTCTGGGAAATATTGACGAGTTGCAGGACGAGTTGATTTACGAGTTGACAGATCACATCATTGACAAGTCATTTCATCTCATGACCTATGAAAAGAGCATCAATAACATCTTCATGCTGGTAGGCACGAAGATGAAAAAGATCGATGATAATCTAAAAAAATAACTGAGAATGAACTCCTACTAGTATGTAGTGACTTAGATGGCAATGTTTGTCTCAACATTGATGGGTTTGATAATGTTCATGATCTTGGTTTCCGCAACCCCGAAGGTATAAAAATGCACGACCTATGTATTGAAAAGGAACTACTATATCTCTTAAGCAAATTACATTCTGATACCATGGTAAGAATTAAAACTTCCAAACGTCATTATTAGTGCAGAATGTATTGCATGGCATGATATACCAATCACTATGAAAATCATTGCAAAAATATTCCCAGAAAACACAGGATATCTCATTTTAAACCTGTCATCGGGAAACGGAATGCTAGCAAAGTCCAAATGTTTTGAGGCTGCAGTGTCCCAGAATGTAAAACCATTATCGGTCTACGGATACCTGGGGAAATTGATCTGCATGCCAAGCCGTTTTACATAAACAAATTTCCTATCCGTTGTATATATACTGGTCCTTCAGGTCTGAATATCGGTGCTTAAAACCACTCAGTTATCACTTTAACCTACGTATTCGATAGCAATAATACAGAAAAACGTGGATGACACATACGTACTTGAGCTTCCCGCAATAATTATTATCTACATTCCAAAATATGAAGCCGAGTGCATAACTAAATAAAAAGAACGGGGAAATAAATAAATTCTTACAGCTCCAGTAAAGATTCATGGTACATCAGACCACAGTGACGACAAGAAAAAGGACATTGACAAAAAAGACAAAAAAAACAAAAAAAACGATAACTATACTACAGTAAAAAAAGACGACAACGATAGAAAAGACGGCGAAGACAACGATGAAAAAAGCGACAACCTCAAAGATACAAAAGGCGATGGAGACTCAGAAGAAAATGACGACGAAGGCAAAGAAAAAAGAGACAACGACGCAGAACAAAAAGACAACAGGAAAGTAGAAAAAGGTGATGTCGAAAAAGTGGAAAGAGACGACAACGACGTCAAACAAGATGACCATGGCGACAAACAAGATGACCATGACGACAAACAAGATGACCATGACGACAAAT
>JAAAKL020006121.1:0-18387 GCA_010016065.2 Carybdea cf. marsupialis auct. non (Linnaeus, 1758)
TTAGAGCGTAAGAATATGTTCTGCTTGATATATTGAGAAGTCTACTATGTTATCCCGGTCTTAAAAACAAGGCAATTGTAAAGCATTGCATAGGGAAACCATCCTTTCTCGGCCACGCCCTCGGCCACGCCCATGGGAAATGGAAAGCCCGGTTTAGCCCCCCCAATAGTTATTTCGTGGTTACGGCACTGAGTTAGTAAGGACATGTGACGAAATCTCAACACTTTACAAACCCACATCAATACATATAGTGTTTTCTTTTACAAGTTCATACAGGTACACTAAAGAGTGGATAATGTTTGAGTTAAAAGCACCGATATCAATGATTTACCTTAGTTACCTTAGGAATCATCTCGATAATGGTGTGGATAATGGGCAAAAAAAAAGTAAAAAATTATTTTCTCCGGAACATTTAATGACAACGAAAAGGGTTTAAGTGAAGGCAATTCCGTAACAGCAACTTGATGTTACTAGATCGAAGCCAAAAGCAGTTAACCTACGCGCAGTCAAATATATTGAGCACTGGAGATAAACAACTCACTATGCTGTATTACTTCGTAGTTGCAAAACGTGAAGAGTTTGAAACCAATTCGTAAAACAATCGAAACAGTGTGTATCGAAATCCCCAAAGACACTTATTTGGAACCTTGAAACAAGGTAGAGCGCCCAAATGGAGGCGAGACGGGCATGTTTCCGGTTTATAGGAAATTGCTGTGAATGTCCATCGTACAAGAGACTGAGTTGCATGCATTTATGCCAAGCTCACAGTTTAAAATGGCATTAAATATATTCCAATAAAGATTAAAGGGTTCATTTTAGGTCATTAATCCTGCATAATGCAATTAAAGGCATAATATTTATGTACACATAGTTGCAACTAAAATATTTTATTCGTTGTCAAAATGAATACATGACAATATGTGTATTGGTACCAATCCATAGACGAAGAAACGTTGTCTCTGTATGAGTCGAGAACTTCAACCGTCTTTGAACTTACAACTTAAAATTTCATTATTTAAAACCTGAATCCGTTAAAATTTTCATTTATACATAGAAAAATAGAACTTTAGACTGCAGATTATATCTACAAACATACTTTGAAGATAATTCCGATGGTGAAAAATTCCTTTTCTGTCAAAATTTTGAGACACTTTGTTGCATGAAATATTCACAACTTGTCTACTGCGCTTCTTTGTGATACTGAGTATCAGAATAGAATTTTTTAAGGTGAAACAGTATGTCTTCTCTTCTATAAAAAATGGCAGGGGTTGCTCTTCCTATACAATGCGTCTTGACTACCAGTTAGCACCTAAATAAGTACACGCACTTATTTAGGTGCATAAATTTCACCTTATAATTCATACTGAGTTATTGATACGGTTGCTCCTCGTGAACCGTTCCTGTCGATTACCAAATAACGGGAACAAGGATTGATACGTGAATTGGCCAGTTGACACTCTAGGAAATGTAAAATATTGTATTATAAACAAGACGAATCAATTTTCGTGACCTAACCCACATATTAACACATTCTTGACTCATTCAACACAGTAAAGTGGAATTGATAGCACATGACAATAATGTCAAAATTTGATGAAAGTTGAAACAATATCAAACAATTTCCATCTTTACTTTCCCGAAGATTTTTGTAGATAAAATCCCTGCTGCATACATTACTGTTATCAGATAGTATCGCACTTTCTCAAAGGCAGGTTCTACTATTTGTCGAAATATCTGATGAAAAATCGGATGATATTCCGAACATCAGTTAGTAACACTATGGACAAACGAGCTTGTAAATGGACTCTGCTATTTTATGCTTTAAATTATACGAGTTAGCCGACCACAAATCACAGAAATCCTTTATCGCCAAAAAGCGTATTTCAAGCTATTTGTACGAGGTATATAAGATGTAACTGATGACAGTTAATAGCGGTCGACAAATTTCTCACGAACGGAGAGATCATTTTTAATGAAACGTAAAACACATAGATATTCTACTTTGTTACTGCGGCTATATTTATCAATTTATAAAATCAAACCGTACTCTAATTTCGTCGAATTTCTCGATAATAAACTTAAGCTTGTTGCACGTTTTCATGTCTATTGCATGGCATTCTATGCTTACTATCTGTCCTTATACTTAAAGAAATGGCTACGGTTTATCTTTGGTTTCTAATCACATGACATTTTACCGACCACAGGGTTTATACAAAGGTGTAAGGACTACGGCTTTCCCATTTCAAACTTTCATGACTTTATTCAATGCACTCCAATTCTAACCGGTTTAAGAAATAATCTTCCGCTTCATGCCCACTATCTCCTTATCATAATCATTCCCGTATGCTTAATCATGCACCGCGGTCTCATTAACAGCGACACTATTAGCTACGCTAGGTCTTCCTTAATTGGCAAGCGGGTTAGGAGGTCACACTATGTACTAAAATTACGATTTGTTGACATTTTCACTGCATAAGCCCCTCAGCAGAGCTATGAATAGGGAAGGTATTTCTATGTCTTGGAAAAAGCTTGATTTTCACAGACAAGGAAAATGGAAAAATCTACTCGAACATTCACGGTTCCATACCTGCAACTCAAACTTCTAAAACAGACAACGTATGGCTGTAAATCAGACATAATGAGAAAACGTTGCTCACCGTAGGTCACTGGAGAACATATTCTGATACTATCAAACGTCTTAAAGGATGATATTACCAATACAGAAAGATCTCCATCACCATTGCTCCACAAAGGCCACATGCATACCACTATGAACATATATCTATAAATCACAGTAGTTCTACTTGATCTTTGCTCGGTAAAAAAATCACAGTTCAAAAATTTTTACCACTTCGCAAAAATTGTGAAAGAAATTCTAAAAAAAAATAATTAAAAACTATGCTACTGCTCAGACTGGCGGGAAGCCTCTTCTATCTAATGTCTACCATTCCTCTTGTTACAAAAACAAAAGTTTACATCTTCCGTAGCAAATTCAACGTATTCCAACAGATTGTTAGCGGTAGAAAATTCAAGTAACGTCAAGACGATGTGTAACGTCAAATGTAAAGCTTACGAGTCAGCCATCGCACGGCATCTTGTTGACGCTAAATACTGCCGTGGCAGTCTATTTCTTAACTCCTGAACTGCAACAGACGGGTATCACCTCATAGTTCAGGAAGCAGTATACATCAATTTGACAAATTCTGGACTTTTATGTTAGTTTCCTTTCAGGTCCGCATTTCCAGTAAACAAAATACTTTTCTAGTTGTCGTCTTCTTTTGATTTCTAGTTGAAACTTTGCCGCTTACTTTTCACGAGAGGCAAATGAGAAACGGTTTTTAAATCTCGCGTCATGAGTTGTTTATTGAAGTCGATGCTTGGACGTATTCCCGTATTCAGCTACTTGCACTTTCTGAACATGCGATTTTCATTGTTATGTAAAACTAATAAAACGACGGTTAACAGCTAATGTAGAAAATGTTTACTTGTCTTACTCGATGACACAATATTTACTACCGATCGCAACCGATGTCAAATACTAAGTGATAAAAAAACGCGGTCTTAAAACTGGTTAAGTTTCAAGTGGTCTGATCTGATAGTATTTCGCTGTATATTTATGAGTAGATAACAATTTAAGCAAATGGCACTATTCATACACTTGGCAAGTTCCTTGACGAGTTATATTAGCACACGGTAACACAGCATTGATACAACTGGTGGACAGAGTCTGTAAACTATAACGGTTGTGTAAGTGTTGAACGCAAAGAGTAATACCGAGAAAAGAGTATTTTTGACTTTCAACTTCATAAAAGAAATATCCTGTAAAACACCGGTTCTCTATCTACGATAAGCATAATCAAGAGATGCGCCTAAAGGCATCAAAGGGGAAAGTGCGGTTCTAGCGCAAAGAACGGAATAGACGGTTTAGATAGTCGGGGTGGCTAAGAAAATTGTGGTACACTTGATGGTGTACACTTTTTTTGCTCGCACCGAAGAGTGTTCTGTAGAGTTATGGAGACCTGATCGCTATGTATTTAGAAAAACGGATACTTTCCTTGAGAAACGCGCAGTTTGGGAGTTGCTGTAATTTGCTCATCAGGCATAGCCGTGAAACATTGAAGTATGCGGTATGAAGGGAGTAACGTACTTATTCAAGATTTTTATTACAATTTAAAGATCATAAATCAATGAAGTAAAATTTTGTCATCTTGAGAGACAAACGGTGTAGCATCCTTATTTTCAAATCAGAGGAATGGAATATACTCTTAATAAATTGGGCGTAAGTGTATGGAATTCGTTCTATGCAAAACTTGCTATACAACCATGGTAAACTTCGGTTTTACTAGAATCCTCCGATAAAGTTTTGGGAGAATTGTTTTGAATGCAAAATGTACAAACAGCAGGTAAAAGGTGGACCTTTCATCTGTATTTTGCGAGAGGAAAACAAAGAGGAAGGAACTGTACAACCACTTAGAGATCGATTAAGAATTGTAATTAGAAATCAACTGATTTTTTTGACGCAAAGGGTGTCAGGGCAGACTAGAGGGGTCATTACCCTACAATAGACTGAAGTCTAATACTGGCAGCGGCAAAAGGTCTCAAAATAGCATCATGGTGATATTCTTTCAGCATGTAGAGCATCAAAGAGCATTTGATAAGATTTGAAGCATCTCTGTCCATACTATGACTATTAAATGCATCTTTAAGTTTTCAGTCCGAGTTGGACTTCAGTTTTAACAGTGAACTTTAATTGCAGATACTGTTTTGTAGGCATCATTGAATATGATTATGTATATTTTTGACTTTGAATTGCCGTCTTGTTACTGAGAATAAGCTACTAAATAATGTAGTAAGACTTTAAAAAAACTTTCGATTACAAGATAATCTTGTAAAATTAACAAACCTTTTGTCGCAGAATCCTTTTCACGCTCTTAAACGAGAAAAAATGTTGCGTGACTAAGCAAACTCGCGATAATGTATAGTGTTGTAGCTAGACGGTGTACTTGAGGTGATGGAAACTGGAGTTGAGCAGCTTTAACAAGGGGCTTCCTTTGACAGCTCGTATTGACGAGCAAGTGACTTTAAAGAGACAGATTTTTTCCAGCATGTCACCACTTACTCTTTATTATGAAGGACCACTAATTCCTAATTGGTCGTAAAACATTAAGTAATTAATAAAGGAATCGTAAGACGAAGAAAACGGTTCGTGATGCTGACGCAAAAAAAGTGGAACTGGGGCTCTGAAACTAGCCTACATTAACCCATAAGAACTGCTTTTGTTTCTTCCGCGACATACTTTGGTAAGGTTACCCGTCAAAAGTTAGTAGCGGAAAGCAATTAGAAGTATTGATATCAACAGATTGAGTACTTCCACTTCAAGAGTGATGATTAAAAAAACAATTTAAAATGCGATATATGCATAATACAGATTCGGTTTTAAAATGCTATTTCGCTTTAGGCACTATAACTACCGCAGAAAAAAACGATGTTAAAACTGTTAAATTCAGTATAAAATGGTTTTAAAATATATACACGGCTAGTACTTATCGGAATGCTGTTAAATACGAAAATGAGAAAAGTTAGTATTTCTCACTGTTTAATCATCAGAAATTTTGGTAATATATAAGCAGAATACAGCATAATCTATTAGTCGCAAATTATCAATGAACTTATCCCAGTTAACTGCTGAACCATCAATACGATAAGTATTCTGTCCTTTAGTCCATGCCAATTACTTCTTCCCGTAAAAAAAGTATACCCCTCCGTGTAAGAACTGATCAATCATCATGTGAAGAAAATTAAAGAAATAACCTTGAATTACAAAAGGTTTTTGTTATCGTCACCTAATCTACTTTTATAAATTACTCTCATTATAAAGCCTGTAGTTCATAATTATAATGTAATAAAAAACTAAAGGCAGTGTTTGTAAAAAATAAAAAACGTGTAATAGCGCCTAAATGTATACTTTGTCATTTCATAATCCACATTATTTATATCTTGTGATAATTTTAGTGAACTGTCCCCGTGTTAAGATGGCTGCTTTTGATGTTTTTAACGTTCACGAAGACTATTTACAATCGCAATTTAACATAACCTATTGAAATGAACATTGCCTTTAATTATGTACCCCATCATCAACTTACTGCGGTACCCTCAATCATCAGAAATTAGAATGACAAAAGAGAAATAATACCGAAAAATCAGTAGTCCACTTCAATATATACGTCATCAACTTCTACGATACTTTAAAGGAAAGAAAATTGAGGGTCTTTGACAACGAGTCGATAGTTTCACACGACAGAGAACAAAATATGGTTTCCAGAACAGCTTGAATTACTGAAGTTAGAAGAACCTTGAAAAATCATTGAGCTACTATTAACTAGAAATATTATCTCGAATACGTTTCATTGCAGAGCTAAAACTATTCTTGTCTAACCTGACATGGTTAACAACGTGTAAAAACAAGTTGACTTACTTGTTTCGCTCCCTCCTGAACTATAGTTTCTCTTGAGCTATTATTTACAAGGTAACCATTGTTTGTCCTAGTACCAAAGTTCTCCCAATTCCGCGAAATAACTTTGCTTCTGTTCGATTCTCTATCGGGAAAAGTATGGATAATAGAATAGAGATGCGGGGACTCCGAAGTAGCTCGACATTCAAATGAACTCAGGTAGATCCACTTTATTTCATAAACCAATATAAATTATGCATAACTAGACCGTAATCGATCCAAGGTGCTTTTACTGTCCATTTTCGACCCAATGAATAAATAGCAAAAACTTCTATCATGTTAACTAGCAAAAACATATTATTGTGACCAATGACACCATCGAAAATCGTACAATTTCAACCAAGAAGTGACGGTCACACACAAATACAGTCGTGTGGGTTGGTTTTTGGTTTAGGCATCCTCAGTCATGAAGATTGCTGCTGAAAAACACCAGCACAAATGTCAGTTTAAAGAATAAATTGTAATTTTCCACAGATGCAAACATACATATACGCATTAATGAATTTGATTCCCGCAATTATCCGTCTTCGGTAAGGTAAAGGTAGCACTATTACACCATAATAATTTCTGCATCAAAGGTTATGTGCCCATGTATAAGTATAGGCATCTATTGAATAACATGCAATAAATACGAAAGTACAGCAGTCTAAGATGTTGTCCCAAGGAAAGCTTCTTATCAAAACCTGGTGTGCTCTCTCTTCATCTTTAAAGATCCGATTGTGGAAGCAAGTAACTTTACCTCCATGTGTACAATATATCAAACAGAACAAATTGGCATCTATATAAATCTAGTGATCGTTTTTTTGTACATAGGACACTGTATGAAAGTACGGAACGATCTCAATTATATATAAGCAAGATCTCGGCAATATCCAAAGGTAAATAGTTTTTAGTACTTTAAATAAATATACGGACACAGACAGTCATTAATAAATAGAAAAACAAGTATTTCATTCTTGTGTGAAATGATCGCTTACATGCGATATAAATAAGGATATTGTATGATAATAAAAACGTTCCTCAAATACTGAGTAGTCCTAGTTGTACGATACGTGATGTTTGAGGTGCAAGCACGTGCATATCTAAAGAGAAGCTGCATAGATTCCCGGCTATGTCTATCCTTGTCTTCTGACTACGACAGTCCTTTCAGTAAAAACGCTTTCCACAACTCATATACCAATTATTATCCTATTCAGACAATTATATTGTATAATGTATCACCTTACTTTTCATATGCCGTTAAACTCTATTTTGTTATCGATAGACAGTCATGTTTCGATGTCTCGAATACTACTTGACATCCCGAACTCTGCTCTACCTCACATAAAGGCTTTGGACTCTTTAACGTTTAGACAAAAAATGCCGTCGGGAATTCAAGCCTCTATACTTATTGGCAACCTCAAAAAACGTGGTAGTCCATTAGCAAACTTTAACCGGTTATGTCAAATTCTATCACGACCACCAGTGTGATCTCTCGTTTTGAAACTGTTTGAATTTGAATTATGCTACGGCGAGCTTCCACGAAAATTCAAATTCGCTAAAACACTTATTCTAATGATTTGCGTCACGTCGGAAGCATACCACCTTTAGAAAGAAGCTATGAAAGAATCCTTGTTTGCCAAATGCACAGCCTTGAAGGACTTAGTGGAATGGCCAAAAACGATGTGGCCACCATGTATAAAATTCCCTAACTCTTGACTTCAACTGGAAATACGAAATCTACAAAGAGAAAATACGTTAGAGAATTTGAGACCACGGCTGGTCACGAATGACCATTTAAAAATGGAATCTGTCAGCTCTTTAATTTTCATGAAAAGTATAGCACTTAAAGCATGAATCTGACCATTCCCTTTTTCTTTAACCTGAGTTTTCATTCAAGTTCGAGACATCTTGCGTTGAGTATAGTACCGTAAACCGTGTGAAGGTAGTCAATATACATTTCTGCATTATGTTAACTTGCAGTACAGTAAAGTGAAGTCTTCCGAACCCGACATGACTCATTTTGCGATGGAAATAGAATTTCTAGCGTCACAGACCTAAACTGTTGATGCTTATCATACTAACGAATAAAATGTTAACTGATTCCCAAAAAATAAAGTAACAAACGTCAGAGCATATACCGACGGAGAATGCACCTTTGTGAAAGTACACAACAGCTATCATTTCGACTTAAAATTAATGACGCAAAAATAAACCATACATTCAATTAACAAATTGAAACACATTCCAAGGAACTCACAAATCGAATAGTTACACTGAAAAATTAAACAATTCTACTGATGAACGCAAAAAAGCAAATAAAAACAGCAAATCGTGGAAAGGTCGCTCCACATACATCGTAGTATTGGCATATATGTTCAGTTATAAATGTATACATGATTTTTATGGGAATGCGTTGGCTTGACAGGAAGAATAAATTGTTCATACCGTTATGTAAAACTTGCACACAAGGGTTTCTCGATGATGATCGACGAAACGTACGAGTGGAAAGTAATACTTAAGTTCTTGAACAGTGCGCGAGCAAATATCAACGAAGCTATTTAAGGCTGCGCGATGGCAGTGTCCTGGTGCTTCACGGCAGGTTTCATTGCGTTATGACTCATAGTCGTGCTTTCTATTGGTCAACAGCTAAAAATCTCGGAAATAAAAAATCCTGATATAATCTGTCTTGCTGAAAATGAAGGTGAAGTTTTAAAATCGTCACTGAGCACGAACAAGAGGCGGTGGGTCCTTCAAGTGGGGGACACTGATTCAGCACTGCGAGAACCTAACATCGTTTCAAACCTCCATACACGCTTACTCATTTCTCTACCACTGATTCGAAGTTCGAAACTAAAACTATTCCTTTAGTTCCGTAACTTATTATAAAGATATTATCATCAAGACATTATTATAAGGATATTATCATCAAGACATTATTATAAAGACATTTTTTATAAAGATATTATTATAAAGATATCTTAAAAAACAAGCAACGCTAATCAATCTAATTGTACGTCAGATTGTACAAGACTTGACAAAATCACCATAGAGTCACAACTTCTTCGCTCACGGTTCCTTGATTCGATATTCCGTAATCTCAAATCCTGGTTTTTCGTGGTTCCATTTTCCGACATAAAATTACTGCAGTAACAATCTTTTTCAAATCGGCCAAAATAAGCATCTCACCTTGAACTGTGTCGGAGTAAACAGAGCAAACTTCAAGATTCAAGTTTCAATCAGGCGCTCAGTTAGCTAAACACAGACCGACAATCTCTTTCCACATTAGAGACTAAAGCTCTTAGTTCTTTAGTAATCTATTAGGGTAGTGCATTATCTTCAGTGATTTACTGCCCCAATTGTATGTTCTGGGACACAATATTAAAAATGCTATACTATGTAGACATAAGGCCTTCTAAGTTACTTCATCCAATAACGGTAATAAAATCGACTCTACGGAGAATGGATTCATAAAATGTCTACGATGGATTCATGTCTACAAGAGTTTCCGGTTTTGCGAGAGTTAACAATCGGACTGCGAGTCTCTTGATATCATGAAAATAAGCTGTTCCCTTGAAATAGCATTACATGATATATTTATAAACTACCTCTTCGGGTGTGGTAGGTGTAAGGGTGTAGTTAGATTTTTGCTTAGGAGGGCCCTAACGATGCACAGAATAATATCGATACTTCAAACTTGTAGGTCTCCCGCACCTCTAAACAACATCGAGTGACTGCGGTCAATAAATTTATGAATTAACCTTTACATATTCAAAATAATGTATAAATGGCATTGATATTACCAAAGAGGTGTTTGAATACAGTAAAAAAATGCTTCAAATAAAACTAGACTCACGAAAAGACAGTTTCGAGCTCCCGTAACGTATTTCATTTCTTAGTCGCCATCTTAAATGGATTTTCGAAAGTATTATGTGATATCATACACCGGGCAAGGCTGGGGCCCGCGCTAGTTCACTGTAAAATCGTAAGGGTCCACATTATGCCACATACCTCGGCCCTTCATAGATATGGAAATCGTTATTACAGTAAACATACCATAAAAATCAGATAATTGTCACCATTGAATTATCAGATCGTGCTTGGATAGAAAAGCCTCGAAAAATTACAAAAAAAAGATTCAAGGGAAACATGTTCTTGAATAACACAGATCTGAGGCAGAAATTTAAAAGATATGTTACTACAAAAGGTGAGTTGAGAAAACAAGTGATATAGCCAAGCTACATAACGAGCTCCCTGTGATTATGACTACTACTGTATTTTTTAGCCTTTATTTCGGTTAAAGGGTAAGAAACTTAGTCAAATATTTACGAATATTAATCGGCCTTGTAAGGGACTTGCTCTTATCATACCGGTTTTAGGAGCTCTAGTACAGTAGCAATTTTTTCACTGCAGAATCCTGTATTTACTAAATAGCCTTCTGCAATTATGATTGGGCTTTACTGCTTCTGTTTTGAGTAGATACTCACAGCAATTGACCATTCACTGACGTAGTTAAATACCTTCGATTGAGTGCGATAACAAAATATAGTAAATCCTGTACTTTGAATAAATGCACAGCATCCTCTACCAAAAAGTGAAATGATAACAAAAAAAGGAAATAAATCGAGCGCTAAGAGCATACACGACATAACCGAGAGCGCCTTGACGATGGAGTCCCCTTAACTAATAATTTTTCCTCTACCTCTTATGAAATTTGTAATGCGAATAGTATATTGTTCTTTTACTTCAGTGTACAAATCTTCCAACCTCCCCCAGAAATATTAATTCAAAGTAGGTTCCTTCCAAATGAGGCTTTTCTCACATCAGGCCCCCTTTCCGACGTAATGCCATTTCGAGTATGCCTCCCTTTCACGATCTTTAAGTAGCGCCTCTGGAAGTATTAGACTGTTGATTTAAATTATTTAAACCGTATACTTAACGACGATAATATCTGGGAGGCCTGAGTGCACGCAATCACGCGTCTTGTTTACTATAGATTAGTTCCAGCATTAAGGAGGATTCGGTATCACCGTTTTAACCCTACTGCGCATCGTACAGTACACTGCGCTTTTATAGCGCCCTTTCTCAGCCAGGAACATTCAAAGGAGCTTTACTAATGACATTCATCATGTTGTCGGAATACAAGCTCTAACCTTTTCCCGACCATTTTTATCGGCAGCCTCGTTCTTCAGTAGTGATAACAGTTACTCAATTGCCTGACCTCACTACCGCTTTATCAGCAAATCCAGAGAGACCTTCATAACCTTTGTACGAAAGAACAAATTTGGCGCCATTGATCCTCCAGTGAAATAAACCGCCAAAACGAAGACTCGTAGAAAGCATAGTCTATTCAAGACGAGGCTTAGGGAAATGCCAGTTGAGATAAGAAACACTGACGTAACCGACAAATGATGTCTGACTACATATTATGCATGCAAAGGGTCAAAGATTATCCCATATAATGCGAACCATAACAATGCCTTAGACCTACAGTTGTGATGATGATCCCCCTCAAAATAATCTTGAAGGATAAAGCTATCCACAGTCTTGTTTATGTCCTCAACAGGTATGAGTAGATTGGAAGCAATACTCCAATACTTTTACCACTTTACCACTTTACCTTAACCACTTTACTACCACCTCTGACTCAGCAATGCTATTTCAGCATTATCCTTACATTCAAATTCGAGTTGATAAGCATATCCTACTTTACTACATATATCTTAAGACGTAGTTTTAATAGCAGCGAGGGTTCACACGAGCCTTACGTCTGAAGAACGTACTTGGTGGAGTACTTCGGAAATCAAATAATTTTTCGAGAAGCTTGCACAGGAATGTAATGACCAATTCTGAACGAAGAGAAAGCTCTTTATGTGAAATCAGCAAATTAACATTTTACTACTAACCCATGGCACGTTACCAACACCTTCAAATCATCTGCCTGCCTACGGGAGGTTATCGACCGCATTTTATGAACAAAACATCTCTAGGGTACATCAGGGGAAAATTCCCCTTCAAATCAGCGCAAACTCTCAGCTACAACAATCAGGAGCCGAACAAAATATTCTTCACTCTATCAAAAAGAGAACGGGATTTTATCCAACAACCAATAGGTGATGACTACTACGACGTAGCCAACACCTTATCAACTGAGTACCTTTCATATTTTATAAGTAACCACGTTGCTTAATAACCTTGGATCTGTGATTTGGCCACAATTAAGAAACTTTCTCAGCAGGCGCGACATGTCTAGTGCCGACTGCTCAATAACTTACTTTTCACTGTTCATGTTAATTACACTCTCTCCCGCGAAACGTCTGGACATGAGACGTCTTCTATCATATCAGCAATCGACTTTTGGTTTTGTCACCATGATTTTACCACCAACTTCCACAATAAACTTGCCATTTTCGACACAAATGGAAAAGGTGGAAAATCACGGTTTCAGCTAATGGCACACATCTCTTCTTCCTCTTCCCCTCACGAACACAGGATCTCACACACCGAAAACGAAGACTTTACCATTGCAATAACTAGTGAGTAGTAGAGTCGACAGTCTGGTAAGTCGATCCCGAATTCTCACCACCACCAGCAAACCTAATATTTCGTTTCGCTATTAGTTTCATCTGAGCCATTTCATTTATATAAGTACTTAGGCAGACACACAAGCAATCATGGACTAGATAGTATACAACTCTATAAACATAAAGTGCTTACGTGCTGGCGGGGTTCGAACCCAGGATCTCCTACACCGAAAACGAAGACTTTACCATTGCACTAAATAGTATACTTAGAATATGCACATGTATATTTCTGTGAGTAGCAATGCTCTCTTGTACCTGTAATCATGATCTATCATGTCAACCTTCCTGTGGTTCGCATTCATGGTACCTTTTTGACAACATCACCTGCGCCTTCTATGACATTACTTTACCACGTAGTTGATCCATCAAAATCATCTTCATCTCTGTCCCACCAAGAGGATCTACCATTTTCTTCCTTACTACCAATCTATGCGCAATTTAGCATCAGACCAAATATTGTCTTCCATGTGATGCTACTTGCCAATGTTGGTACATACACGCCTACACTAACTTGCAATACAAGGTTTGGCATCGAATATGATTACGACATGGAAAGGGGTCTTGTAATTTAACCACATGAAGCTTCTCTATTTGTTTATGGGACTCATATGGCAACTGTCCAGCCTGCGTCAGTATCTACCACGTGCTATGAAGATATATAACAAATACATCGTCCCTTCAAAATCAATTGATTGCTTCTGAAATTTATTTTACTCGTCTAGGTCTACATTTACAGACGTTAATGAACATTGATGGTAGATGTTTATCATGTCTTGAGTCGTAGTCTTAGTACTACGACTCAAGACATGATAAACATCTACCATCAATGGCATCAACTGAGTCAAAAAGCGTTAGAATATTTAGCGTTTATGAACATGTTTGCCAACAGTTCTGAACCACTAAACTTAACAGAGCATAGTCTTTGAATGTAAACCAAGGATGGGCTGGCAGCTCATAAGTACCATAGTGCAGCTTATAATCATAACTGTGTGACGTCACAATCTTGAAAATGTTTGAATCATGGGAAAAATACTTAATTTTAATGTTGACCTTCCCTACAACGAGATATCAGCTTTCAAATTTTTAATCTCTCTCACAAAACCTTATTATTTGACGTTGGTTCCTAGAGTAAGGATCCAAGGAATATCAACAGAATTTTGACCAGGTATTTTTTAAATATCAACGTCTCTAGTTTAAACACTATATGCACTATAAGTCTGTTACTTTGGGAAACAGCCTATTCCAGGGTCGCCTTTAGATATCTTGAGTCAAATCTTAAGATTTAAAACAGCGTGCTATTATCCTCTCCCACCCAATATAATACTCGAAGGGAGTTTTATTCCTCTAATCCAAACGATCTGTTGTCAGCAGTGGCAGAACAAATGTCGCTTACTATGGTTTAGACCAGCACTTGATAGCAAGAGCCACGGAAGTCAATTACATTCGTCAGAAAACTTAACTAAGATACTTTTGTTTGCACGGGACGAACTACTAAACTGTGTCACGCTGAGTAGTGCTTTGCAATACGTTAATGGTAACAGTTACTATGTCTGCTTAGTATCAATGATATAATTACTGTTACAACAATAAATATTATAGTGACTTCGTCGTCATTGACATCATCAACGTCACCATGATTGTCACCGTCTCGGCAAAGGTACGGCATTGCTCTCCTGTTACTGCATATTTTGAGAAAGTAAAGAGAAATTGCCCATCAAACTTCGGCTTTTATAGTTGAACAAATGAATTATTGTTTATTTCTTCTACATTTGAGTTGCTCTTGTTATTACTATGGCAATGTAAGAATGCTGGGTCTTGCATATCTTGCTAGAAAGAAGTTGAAAGACGCATCTACTGTGATTAAATCCCACAATCGTCCTTAACAGAAGTAGCAACATCAATACAGTGTAATAATCGACAACACGATTACCATTGTCGTAAACAGTGGCACTATAAGATTCTCTACTTCGTCAATCAAAATGTCTAGGAATGGTGAGGCAAACGTTTCATTTTTTATTCTTTGTATATCCTCACGTGCTTTGAAATTTAATGCTCTGGATTGGTGCTTAAAACGACGCCGACTAAAGATATTAATACACAAAATAGATCAATAGTAACGTCTTTTTTATGCTCTGATGTTAGAAAGTTGGAAAGAAAAACTAGAACATGCGAGGTTTGAATTGTTTGAGGGTAAAAACAGGAATAGCAAACCACTCTTGTGCACTTAAACAACAAGACAAAACCGTGAACTGGATGCAATTCAAATACTCACGAGAAGGGTGCTAGTTTATTGGGATAAAATCAAACAATAACCTGCTTGAGGAACTCAATTTCTACGTTCGAGAAATTTCTGCTTTTCTTACATCCCTACATTTTTACAAACATAGCAAGGGGCCTAAAAGAATAACTGCAGCAACAGCCTCCCTCTTAAATACAGAGCAGTACATCTGGACGTCATTCCATGCCCTTTGAATAGTGACCACGATGAAAACAAAGCGATACGGGACATAATGAAGCCTAACAACGAAAACTGATACAGACGTTAAAATTAAAAAGATTTCGTTCCAGCAAAATTCGTAGAAGAATAAGGCGCTTTCTTTCGATGTCTTACAAGACAATCAAAGATACCAAAGACAAAGCCTGCTCGTAGACTAATATGACCTAAGAGTACAGCAACACCAAATAGACTGTAAGAAAGAATATATAAATATATAAATATGTAAATATATAAACGTATAAATATATAAATACATGATTATATAAACATATAAACATATAAATATATAAACATTGGGCCAGATAGTATTGACCGAGATGCAAATCCATCCATTTCATAGTATGGATACCATTTCTCAGTCAGATGAACGGAAGAAACTAGCTATATAGCCAGTTGTAACGTCCTTTACCAAGGTAAACTTTGCAGCAGGAGTCAACTTGCTAAAGGGTTTGAGGGCAATGACAGGAATGGCAAACTAAGTTTGTAGCCAATGGAACAAGTTTTTGGGAGTAAGGAGGATGTTGTTAAGGTAGTGTGATGCAAAATTCGAAATATATCTTGGAAGGGAAACACCCTGCCATACTCCGAGATGAAATTGAAAGCACTCCTTGAGTAGAGCTGACACACTAAGGCCTTGGGATGTCAAGTAATTGTCTCGATGCAAGCTATAAACAAAAGCTTTATTACTATATAAAGGACTCCTATCAGTTAGAACGACGATTAGAATTATCACAAGTGAGGCGAAGTTTTGAGTTTGATGCACCTTTCAATTTCTTTCTCACGATGATTTGGGGCTGTAAATTTCGTGGAAATATCTATAATACCAAAACAAGGCGCTACAAAATAATAATGTGGAAAGAATTTTTAAAACTTCAACATTTCTTTGTTTTATCCACCAAAATATAGTAGTCACATACTTGCTTTTTTAATATTTATATGATAATTGTAGATCAATGGTAAACGCGTCAAAGACAATCCAATGATACGGAAACTAATGTGCTAATGTGGCTGATGTGCTTCTGAAACGCGTATTGTGAACATTTGGTTCTCTAGGTTGGGTTACATACATTATCTTCAACGTCATTTATCATATCAAAAGATCAGATTTTATAAATGATAACTGCGGTAAGAAGCACGTTTGGTAATCATTGATGGTGAACTTAAAATTGATTACAATGCAGGGATGAACCGAATACTCGACAGGAGGTAATTTACGTAGATAATGTGTCGAAGAATTTACGTCATTGGCACCAGTACCCAAATTCTATAGAATGACAAAAGTCAGTTTTGGTACCGTTACACAAAGTCACGAACCGAGGGCTTCAAGACGTGGTGATTGAGTGCGATTGTACATAGTACTTTTTATCTATATCTATTCGCCTCCTCTTTGAAAGCTATGACTAAGAATATAAATATGAAGATTTAATTTTGGTTCAAGAAATCAATACTAAAGTAATATGAGCACGAAGGTTTACCACTGTCCTCAAACTTCAGTGTGCCGTTGTGGATAAGACAAAAAAGAAGCTCCAGAATCTATCATAGGCAATAATAAAAATATTCGGAAAAGTAACTCTTTAAGAGCAATAAAACCAGAGAAATTAACCCATGTCTGCCTATAGAATGACTTCTTTATATGCATATCTACATCCGAACCTTACATCAAACTTTGCATAACTGACCTACTGTTTAGGTTAACATCCAGACATTATGACTATGGAAACATTCGCAAACAAAGTCTGGTTGATGCCTAACTACAAACTGAGAGAAAAACAGGCCCAGACCTCCTTGTTTAACAGCAACTTTTGAACTGACAGGACCTACAGTCTTCGTTACCAAAACTCTAAGTCTTTCACAATCTACTTTACCTGTATTAACTCAGAACTTAATTCAAGAGGAAGTGTTAATCACCTCTACAGTTCAATTCGATGGATATAGTTGCGAATACCAAGGATTATCGGCTTCATAGTACCTCAAAACACTCCTCAAAGATACACGTTGTGCTGAATTGAAATGTACAAAAACTGGTTTTATAATGACTTTGGGTATGAAGTGAACAACGAGTTCTGTATTCAAACGGTAGCAATGCTAGGAAGCAATAGGGTTGCGTTGAGAAAAATAACGAGTACGATGAATTACATTAAATTCGTGTTGAGCATAAATTACTGTTACCCAAACCGTTGCAGGAGAACGCCTGTTGATAATAACTGCCTCTAAATCTAAATAGGTGAAAAGCGAGCCCTGTGTATTACGCTGAAACGGTGGCTGATGTATGTCGCAGCGTAAGCTGGGTTAAAAAACAGATGTTCATTTACTGAAGACCCATTTACAATGCTACTGTTGTTCTTCCTCCTGTTTGTGCAACATGTGGAAGGGCTACTTCGGATGATAGCAGGGGCATGTTGCTTAATTCTATCTATACGGCGTTGGCCCGTCCTACTTACGTATTCAGCATGTTTATTCGTGCATCTTAATCATTATTTCCTTATTGGTGTTTCTCTGTTTACAAGGAGGAGGCAAGGTAGAAATGGGAAGGCGGAATATAAATAGGAAATTAGAAGAAAAAACATGTCGGTGATGGAGATGGTTTCGCAAAGCCAAGAGGAAGAAGATGAAGATCAGGCTATCATATAGTGAATTCCAATAAAATCACGTATGTATGCACGTATATATGTATATATATATATATATATATATATAAAACTTTATAAAAACAGAACTCGATACATTGCTAAAAAGATGTAAAACACTAAAAACAACAACTTGTGTAGCTAGTAAGCTTTCGAAACTTATCGTTTCTTCATCAGACCTCACTCAAA
>JAAAKL020006122.1:0-18383 GCA_010016065.2 Carybdea cf. marsupialis auct. non (Linnaeus, 1758)
AGGTCTCGTATTTTGAGAAACAGCCTATTCTAGGGTTGTCTTCAGGTATCTGGAGTCAAATTGTCCTACTTCCAAAACTTTTGATTTGTGACGTCATCACTTTTCCTCCGCATACCCAGTAGTGCCTGAAATAATCACTAAGGAAATCGAGGAAAATATAGTATACAAAAGAAAATGTGTCTCTTTTAGGAATTTGCTAACTTGCATTATTTACGCAGAGAAGGAGATTGCAAGTAATGCAATGCAAAACCTTTTCATTACTTAGTTCAGAATGCGCATTAACGTCAAATCCAAGCAATTGAATAAAAACACGTTTGTCTTGAGAACAACCTGGATACAGCTTGTTCTAAATCTATACGGAGCTTCAACTTACCCTTTATCGCGGCATGAAAAGGGAAAGAAATTTCCGAAAGCTGTCGAAATCTCTTTTTGCTTTGGTGTTTTAATGTATGTTTTTAGCTATGCTTTTTCATCTGTTCAAGCTTTAGTATATGTATGTATATATACTAAAACTCTGTGTGTGAGTGTGTGTGTGTGTGTATGTGTGTGTGAGTGTGCGAGTGTGTGTGAGTGTGTGTGTGTGAGAGTGTGTGTGTGTGTGTGAGAGAGAGACAGTGTGCATGTGTGTGAGAGAGAGTGTGTGTGTGAGTATTTGTGTGTGTGTGTGTGTGTGTGTGTGTGTGAGTATTTGTGTATATGTGTGTGGATGTGTGTGAGTGTGTGTGAGTGTGTGTGTGTGTGTGAGTGTGTGTGTGTGACAGAGAGTTTATGTGTGTGTGGATGTGTATGCGAGTGTATTCAAAACATTTTGCTGTTCATTTATTTCATTTTCTTCTTTTTTAAGTACTGCTCCGCATATACGTTGCAACTTACATAATTCTTTCATCGACAGCTTTTCTGAACTGAAGTACGTTTCTTTGATTAAATCCTTTCTTTTGATTCGTTACGCACATCACGAATCTGCGGGGATTAAATTCTGGAATTCTATGGTATTTGTTTTCTTTAGTTATTGCTGTTTGATTTTAAATGACAATATCCAAGGTTTTTATCACTTTTCTGGAGTTGTGCTTAGACATAAAGCGGGCCATCAAGGTTAGGAAGATCTACAATTTTTCGGTATATTGGCTTCTAAGCAAGATCATAACTTGAAAGGGCAAAGCCAGGAAGTTGCAAGACGAAGGTTTAGAGCTACAACCCCTGGAGTTAATCTCATAGAGTGGAATTGATATTAAACGGGTAAATTGGATACATATATATCACGTGTAAAACCAGTGGTGCCCACAGTTAAGCGATTTTTGATAGCGTAGGTTGGGCAAACATGTTCTTAATTTGGTCTTAAACACTTGTTCGATAGTTTCGTATCTAAGAAAAGGGGTATCACGAGCTCTTACCAGAGATTGTCAGATCTTATTAAACCAAATTTATGTTACAATAATATTTATTATTCAACATTTGTTGCTAATCATTTCAAATTATAGGGACAAACGCGTCCGCCCCTGTCTCCGCCCTTACTGGGATTTAACAAATGAACATGTTTCTCATTCTGATAAAGGGACAAACAAAGTTGGAAATTAGTTATCAGTAGCATTATTTTCATTTGAATGTCTTAAGGCGACGGTTATGTTACCAGAAAGAACAGAAGGGGTGTACATTACATTCCTTTACCGTTTAGAGTCTGATAAGAATCATCTAAAGTAGAAATATGACAAATTATTTCTTACCACAACACTTATCTTTATCCTACTTACGTGAATTGTGGCGAACCTTGTTTATCACCAAGCTCCATCAAGTATTGTAAAAAGCCAAAATATCTTCCCATGAGAGCCTCCAACTTGACCTTTTTGCTTAATGTAATAAATCAGTCAATGATTTAATTGTGAGTTAGATGGATGTTATTCAGTACAGAGTTGACATTCAGCAGAAATTTTTACGTAATGGAACATATTTGCCAAACCTTACGTAAGTTCCGTATTCCAGCAGAAAGTCCAAGGGCTTGATTTAGATTTAGTTCAATATGTATATTCAATACTACACAGAAAATCTTTCTAAGTTCATAAAGCATTATATACAACCGGTAGCAAGAAGCACAGAATCCTACATTCAGGATACGAATGATTTCCTAAGGAAATTAGACTAGATAGCTAGTGTTCAACGCAATGCCGTCATACGATCCCTAGATATCGTGGGATTGTATCCCCAATAATCCACATGACGAGCGACTGAAGGCCTCAAAGAAGGCACTTCATACCAGAGAAGACCAGTCTGTGTCGACCCGAACTCTACTAGAATTGGCATAACTGGGCACACATACAAACTATTGCAGGGTATATTGATGGGCACTAGAATGGCGGGCCACTATACTATTCTGTTTATGGTTGACTTCGAGGAGCCAGCCTTTTCAGTATTCAGAGATTATTAGTGTGATGGTGCTACATCGACCTCTTTATTTGCGAAGGGGACGAAGATAGTTACCACCTCTTTTTTCGAACACCTTAACTCTCTACTTCCTACCATCAAGATTACATCATCCTGTTCAACCGAGTCAACCAATTTCTAGATGCCGAAGTCACCAAACTTGACCGGAAGCTAGTAGCTGACCTGTACATTATACCAACGGACACTATCAGTTTTTGCATGCAGGTTAGTGCCACCGTCTCCACGTTAAACGGTCCATCCTCCACAGCAACGCTTTGCGCCTGCGTCGAATTTTTACTTGGATAACAACATGTTTGATAAACGATGTAAAGATTTAGAGACATGGTTATGCAGTACGAAATTTGAGAAAAGTACGGTAGAGCAACGAATCCGAATAGCTAAGTATCAGGATAGACAGGAGCCTTTAGGGAGAAAAAAGGAAGAAATACTCGCTTACCACCCTGCGTTAAATTGCCAAGTACACGATGTCCTTAAGTGCAACCAAAATGTTCCAGCCTGTGATGTGGTGCATCAGAAAATTGTGGCCAATGGTGGAGTATAGAAATGGGAAAACATTTTAAAAAATTCACTGGTTAGAGTTCAACTCCTACTTATCGAAACCAGGATCTCTTACGCCTGAGTACTTGTATATGGAAAAAGCATTGACGAAGCTAATAGCGAAACAAAAAAAATTGTTAAGAGATCGGCCTCCAGGATTGTCGACGTTACTATTGCACTATTTAGTACAGTGATTGACTCAGCATTTTTTGTGGAGAAATCATGGCTTCGATCCCCACCACCACCGCCTAAACTCATGTTTATTGAGTTACGTACTATGTATTCCATGACTGCTGGCGTGTTTGCCTGAATACTTATATATATATATATATAAGTTTACACACACACACACACACACACATATATATATATATATATGTAGCAGAACGTAAGTGAAAACTCGCAATTCTGTAAACAAAAGTGCTCTGTACTTGTATGCAGAGCAATATCCAAGGGAATAACTAAAAAAAAATTTTGGAAATTCGCTACTCAGGGTTTCATACTCTTGCATTCATTAAGGAAGTGATTGTTACAAATTCAAGTAGGTGACAAGAGTCTATAAGAACTGGCTATCGCCATGGTTACCACCATTCAGTGGCTATCATGTTTATGCTTTAGTGTGAGAGATGGCAATGTCGTAGCTAGTGTTAACGGTATGGGATTGAATTTATCAGATAACCGCAACATCTATTAGGTTATGTAGGATCCTTATCCTACCTAATCATAAGCCACGTCCTTCCAATTATCTCTTCTCCTAAGGCCACAAAAGAAAAAAGTGAAAAATTGACTACCAATGAGTACCAAAATAGAAAGGTATGATTTCTGAAATGTTACACTCTATTTTAAACCACTCTGGTTTAATCTAAAAGAGGTTCGATTACCTTATTTGAAGACGAAATCGATAGCAATCAACTGCAAGATCTTCGACACCCATCCTATGATTGTCCTTATATAACGTTTTATCAATTAGTTTATTACAGAAACTATTTCTCCTTGCTCTTATAGTAATTTGCAACTTTCATCGTTCAACAATCCCCTATTTCATAGATGAAACAATATGGTGTACTAAAACTAACATTTATAAGTCTTACCTTCTTTGTGGTCCGATCCAGCCAATGTCCCAAAATGGAGAATTTAAATTCTCTCTCGAAATGACCGGAAATTCAAAATCCCTTAACAATGTCATAACTATGGCCCATCGATAACTATATGCATAAAAATAATGTTTTGCATCTGCATACATGTACTTGGTCTGAAATGGGTTAAGAGAAGGTGAAAGGTACCGCCAACGTCAACGCCAACCCCAACGCCAATGCCAATGCCAATGCCAACCCCAACGCCAATGCCAATGCCAATGCCAATGCCAACGCCAACGCCAACGCCAACGCCAATACCAACGCCAATACCAACGCCAATGCCAACGTCAATGCCAACGTCAATGCCAACGCCAACGCCAACGCCAACGCCAACACCAGCGCCAATGCCAATGCCAACGCCAACGCCAACGATTCCCTAAGGACAGCCTCGTCCTAGTCTGATCCCAAATGCGCACATCGGTAACGAAATATGGTAGGCAATCATTGAACTAAAAGTAGTTAGTTCTTCTAATAATGCGCATCCAGGTTTGTCTTGCGCTACTTTCTCTTTTTTCTTTCCTCTCCTCTTTGCTGCAGACGCGTTTTTCATCTCTTCACAAATTCTCTTTGCTCAATCAACGTTGTTTTCCTCATGTCTCCCGCCAATTTGCATCCATACCCAAAAATTTTAGTGATATTTTAGCAACGGAAGAGCATCTTATGTGGGAGCATCAGTAGTTTCGCTTAATGGAATAGTCTTAGGAATACGGTCATCGTCAATTCGTTTGACATGCCCAAGCCATCTCAACTGCCTCTAGTCTGCAAAGTTCAACTTCCTCGAGAGCTTTAGTACCTACGTATCTTACATCCTATCTTGGCAAATACTTTCAAATGTTTTGCGTTTCAAAAGTACTTCCTGTGAAAGGTGTTTATCCTAGTAAATGTCATGGACGTTTCTGAGCAATAGGGTAATTGTATACACGTAATGCAGACAGTATAAAATTTGTTACTTCACCATGCTATAATTCTGGACAAATAGAAGCTAAACTTTTACTAAATTTCGGTGAAAATGTAACAAATCACACAAGACGCTTGCCACATGAAAGGGGAGTACATTCATGTTTAATTGTTTTCCAAACCTCTACACTTAGCAGCAGGGAGGTCTGACATGTAAGTGTCCATAATGTCCTTTTTCAAAATATTTTGGAACAGGGGTTAGGGAAACTTGCATATTTTATAGTCCAAAATTGTATCTTCTTTAGTAACGCGCAGTGGTCGCAGCAGCCGTGCCGATTCGTTTTGATATATAATCAATCACCCCTAAGTATTTCTTTATTGTTACTTTGGAACACAACTAAGGCGATTGTTACCTGAAATGATCTCAACCACGAGTCCCGCTGATCTCTTATACATTCAAATGGTTTTTCTTATGCTGATACTAAGGAAAAAAATTCCTATTTGACTCGGAAAATGTGTTAAAGAGCTTTGCAGGGATTCTTTAATGTGACCGACATGCACAGCATCGTCTGCAAAGAATGATTTTCGTATAGTTGATGTTTTAATGGATCTGGAAACCTTAGTATGTTAAATATTTCCTATTACATTCGGTTTTAAGATAGATACTCTCGTCCTTCCTTTAAAATGCATGTTTTGTTATCTGAGGAGAAATGTTAGAGAGAACATAAGCTAGGAAATATTTCTGTTTCACTTTGTTGTTATCGGAACGTTTCTTGGATTCTTCATTATCATAGACAAATGTTGCAATGACACAGCGAATTAACTTACGTAGCTTTTGTGCGAAGCCAAGTCTCCGAAGGACAAAATATAACTATGCTCTCTGCTGACAGAGCTCTTCAAAGATCGATGGCTACCATCAGGATACGTTTTTCTCTGCATATCTCTCAAAGTTGCCCTGAAACCATCATGCCTGTTGTAGATCGCTATTACCATAAGAAGCAATGACGTTTAGAATAGATGTACTCTACTAAAAGTTATGCCCTTGGCAGAAGGGTGCAACTTGATGTTTTACCTACAGTATTCACTAGGGAGATGCCTCTTTAGGTATTACGCTCACTTCTGCTACCTCCGTTTTTCTTTAGATACATGAACCGTGCTTTATTGCCAGCAGAAAAGTAAAACGTGACCAATCAGCATGCATTTGTCTAAGAATCTATAAATTTTGGTCTTGGATGTTGTCTTTTTTTACTGGTCGAAGATAAAGAAGTGGAACTTAAAGCTTGTTACAGGCCTTTTAGTACCAGTTCAATATTTCAAATTGAGGTAATAAATAGTGGATATCAGATGTTCCTATGCATAGCAATTTATCATATTCATTTCCACTCTTAAGCTTCTCTGCCTATCTCAATATTCCCTGAGGATACTTCGAAGCGGCTGTTGTTTTATTTGTTGAAGCACAATGCGGAGGGAAAGTGTTGACATCAAAATCAAAAGTTTTGGAAATGGTAATATTTGACTCCAGATATCGGAAGGTAACCCTGGAATAGGCTGTTTCCCAAAATACCAGTGCTTTAGATGGTAAAGTGTTTAAACTAGAGACGATTGAATCTCAAAAATCTCCAGTCTAAATTCTGTTGATGTTCCTTGGATCCTAAAGTCAAGTCAAGTCCTACAGAAAGTCATGCTTTCCATCGCGACTCCAAGGCGTCCATGTTAAAACTTTGAGGCACTGCCACGACATCCAAAATCGGGAGTAAGTCTGTTCAAATGTCATAGATTTTATAAAAATCGTCCTGATTCGTGCTGAGATCAACAACCGTGAAGTTAGGCTTCTGAACAATAGATGTAAGTCATACCAACTGCGAGTCGGCCGACAAAAATCGTAGCGTCTAAATCACCCTTCAGGCTTTAGGATCCACCATCAAATAACAAGGTTTTGTTGGAGAGATGTAAAACTTCGAAAGCTAATATCTAGGTGTTGGGAAAAAGCAACACTCTCAATTTTGGCCATTGACGTTCTCATTAATAGGGCAACATGAAAATTGAGTATTTTTTCCATAATTCAAAGAGTTTTAAAATTGTGTCGTCACACTTTCCCCCCGCATAGTTTTTGACAGTCAGCCGCTCTTAAATCTCCTCGCAAGAGTAAAGCCAGTGGCTCTTAGTACTCTTTGTAGCCTCTACATTTATCTCTTGCAACATTTCGACGTTTTTAGTGCTTGGAAAGTTCATATACGCAGGAATGAACTTTAAGCCCACTTTTTCTGGGGCATTTCTGTGATGATTGGGGGAAGCAGGCTACCCCTAAGTAGAGCTGTTGGCTCATCCTTCAAGCTGCCTCAAGATATATTTCTTCCCTGTATGGGACTCTGTGACTATCAGGACCTTGACACAAATTACGCATGTATATGTGACCAAATAAACCTAACAACATACAACTAGGTCACACGGAACGCCAACAGAAGCAAAGTTGATTAGGAACGTCTTCGGGGCCTTGTAAAACAGCTATGCACAATATTTAAAGTGCACAGGTCTGGTACAGACTACCAGACTAAAATGCATCCCACACCTTGAAGCCCGTTCAGAGTGCTTTCAATTAGGGATCTAAAAACAAAGTTGGAAAAAAATGCAGGATTTTTGTCATGGGCAATTGTTTTCATTATAAAAGAAAAAGATTGCGCAAGTTAAAAATAGGATTTT
Organism: Carybdea cf. marsupialis auct. non (Linnaeus, 1758); assembly: GCA_010016065.2. Taxonomy (NCBI): domain Eukaryota; kingdom Metazoa; phylum Cnidaria; class Cubozoa; order Carybdeida; family Carybdeidae; genus Carybdea; species Carybdea cf. marsupialis auct. non (Linnaeus, 1758). The sequence continues at coordinate 7,707 of JAAAKL020006122.1, forward strand.
ACATTTTGTAGATGCTTATTCTTGCAGGTTTTTCGCCTGTTTTTCTTTTCAATTTCTGTGTAAGTTCAGAAAACACACGGTGGTTGTCTCTTCAAGTTTCACTCCCGGAGAAAACTACTCTTGTATGTACATGATCTCAAAAACGAATGCAAGTTTTCATTATCGATCTTGCCATTTATACACATTTACTGCATTGCTTATCCTCTGTAAGACGACGTTAGTAAAGGTTTGTGTAGACCACGTACTCGGAAACGGCGATTGTGTGTGGTCCATAATTTGTCCTATGAATCAAAATTTGTCATTGTGGGCTTTATTTGACCATAGGATAAAGTTTCGTAGTGTAAATATAGTTGCGAATTATGAAAGTTTGTTTCTGGGATTAGTTGCTTACGCTCTTTCTGGAGCTTATAAATGTCAAGATCAAGCCGTGTAAACTTATTATATTAAGTTGTTTGGGAGATAAGAATAACGAATGTGACTCTGAAGCCAAGGGGTACTGGCATTCGAAATTTGGGAACACCTGATGTAAAGAACAGACCTTTCACAACAGATCTAGAAATTTTTTTGCGATTTCTACACGTGTTACTTTCAACTATGTAACTTCTCTCGCTATCTCGAAAATTAGTGGCTAAAAGTTTGTTCTGTCTACCTTAGGCCACTTTTCTGTGACCAGTGAGTGTCTTGGGAAAACTTCGAGCTATAACAAACGATTACTCAACGCAGTTCTAAAAGTCTGCACCAGAAACCAACTTGCCCGCCATCGATGGGACTAAATGCATTTGATGACAAATATGTTTCTTTTACTCTACGCAAGCACGGCACATTGTGATTTTCAAGCTTCTACCCCCTTAATTAAGGTCACAAGTCAAACATAAAATCGGAGAAATTTCATTCCATGAAATGGATAACGCAAGTGAAGAGAGAAATTTGTTGCTTTTGTCTGGGTAAAGCGAAACGATTGTTTCTTAGAGTAAAGAAGATTTGAATTAACCAGTAAACAATAAATTCACTTTCTTCACTTAAGAAGATACTGGAGAGATAAAAAATCTGTCGCCACCGGAGCTAGAGCAAATTGCCCATGTATTTGTGGCGTGTGCTCCAACATCTGACCTAGGTTACCCACGATGACGTCGCCACGAGAGCTTAATACCTTCACCAGGGTACCATGAGATAAAGCTCTACGCAGACTTGCATCTCTAGGTGACCAAGCCCTTTGCAAACAAATGCTCGCAAAATTTTAGATAAATGAATCAAAGCACATTTCAAAGAACAACTTTCAAGTTTAATCGAGATGTTTTAGTGAATATTAAGTACACAGGAATGTGATTTTTTCTGCCACCATTGGGTGTCGCTAATTCACGTCTGAAATAGCCGCAAATTAGCTATTTCATGCCTTGAGTGTATCTGATTGATTCACGTGTCCCTTATTAAAGGATACATTGCTCATATGTGGCTTGAATGTACCTTAGAGTCACTTATCACTAATTCACGGGCGATGCATTACTTGCATCGACATCATAGACATGCTATCTTCGTGAATCATACCACATACCAGGCTTTCCTGCTTCTGTTATTAAAGAGAAAAACATTCAACATGATAGCATTCTTGCTCAGAAAGTTTGTTGGCTTTTAATCTATTTCAAGATAGTTATCTATCGTATATCATTATATATACATTATTATTGTTACATATTTACACTAGCGACAAGGTATTATCGAAGGATGTTGTTGAACCTGCTTTTTGTTTACAGCTTCTCAAAACAAAGTTTTTTCAAGGCACTACATAAGTACGATATTTTACACTTACTATACAATCCCATTTTCCCCCATTCGGTACAGATCCTTCCCTTTGTGCCCACTACACAATACCATTCATTAAGGTTTAATCTTTTGCCCCACCCCCTTCCCCCGCCTCAAGTACAAGAAAACGGAGAATTAATACCTGGCTTATTAAAAGTAGATTTTAGTTCATATCGGCCAATTCATATCTTGTAATTTCGTCTACTTCCTAACAGTTGCAGGAATTTAAGGGACCTTCATCTCCCGTCTAACTGATTGTTAAAATATGGATTGTGTAGACTTCAAAGTCATATTTGAGTACCCTGAGGGGTAGCCGATATGAAATGATACCAACGATGGTGTCCTCCCTTATCTATCTTGTTCAGAGAGTGTTCAACTGCTGACCCTCTAAATGATGAACTATCCATTACGTGCTCGACGGAGTATTGTAAACACCAAGTAACCAAACCCCAGGACTCCAGAAAATTGTAAATGCCTATCACATTTTCTTCAGGTCACCCTTGCTCATCAGGCTATGCTTTAGCACTGAAACTTATTTGGTGTATCCTACTGTTTCTTTTTTTGCAACATGCAAACAGGTGTCTCCCCCTGTAGACCCTACTTCGTTTAGTTACACCTTAAAAACTTCCGTGTCCAGCCTCAGATCTCAGTTAAAATAACAATTCAATACAACGTGATGCTCTTTATTAAACCCCGTCCCCTCCATAATTCAACGTCCAATAATAGTATAATGCATTATTCCATGATCCTCGTGCACTAAATTTGTACTTTGTTACTAATGGAAAGACCAAAATTGACGCAAAGTGTCTAAAAACTCTGAAAGTAATTATCCATAATATTACAACTATTGCAGTTCCCACTTTACATAGTATCTACATAAACATCCTTGTTTATTCACTAAATTTACCTTACTGTAGATGATGAGAACAGAGCTAAAAGGTCATCGTCCTCTGTTTCAAGCCACTCGATATCACAGAATTGAGTCTGTCCTTCACAGCAAACTTCAGCAAGTTCCTTCTCGTATTTGGAGAAGAGTCGTCGCTACTTCGATGGCTGTTCATGTGCTTTGGTTGCGGGTCTGGTCCATTTAAGGAAGAAATGGAGCTACGACTACTCAACTTTGCCTTTTGTACAATAACCGCTTCAACCAGCAATTTCATAAACGCACTATAAACATCGTCATAATTATCTGACGCAGAGACTTCGTGGAATCGAACCCCATAATGCATAGCAAGCCTCTTTCCTTCCTTCGCAGCAACGTTGCGCAAGTGACCCAGATCTTCCTTGTTTCCTAGCAACAAGGTACAGCCAGGCTCCAAGGGCTTTACAATGTGAATTTGATGAAGCATCTTCTCTGCCATCTGAAAGCTTTCACGGTCCGTCACCGAATAAACGACGACGATAGCTGAAGCCCAGTCAATCAAATTTGCTCTGTTGTGAAACCAGTCCTTTGTAAAAGAATCATAAATGAACAAGGTAAGAATACACAATTTAAAGTCGGAAAGGATTGATGAATGCAACCTTCGAATATTGAAATGTGACCTCTTGATTTTCGGGAAGTTGTAAGCTTGACAAAGTTTTGCACTGTCTATATTATCATTGATTATAAATAAAGAATAGAGAATCAAAATTAGGGAACGATATCTTGAATAACCAATTCCAAAGTTGGAAGAATCACCATCAAAACCTTTATATTTGAACCAAGTTCATAATTTTATGAATTGAGAAAATATAACAGCATTTCCTGGAGACATATTGCAGATTTAAATGGTCGTTGTTCGTAGCTGGAACAGGGTCTTGGATATGATATTTTGTGTAAGGGCCCGTTCATTGGTACATTTACCACTGAAATTTCTGAAAATTTGGTTCAAATCACTTTAGCACTCCATAGAGTTCATTTTAACACTCGACAGAGTTCACTTTAGCACGTGATAGGTTCACTTTAGCACTCGATAGAGTTCATTTAAGCACACGATATATTCCTCTTTAGCTCTCGACCGAGTTCACTTACGCACACGACAGATTCCCCTTTAGCACTCGACAGAGTTCACTTAAGCACACCACAGATTCCTCTTTAGCTCTCGACAGAGTTCACTGTAGCACACCACAGATTCCCCTTTAGCACTCGACAGAGTTCACTGTAGCACTCGACAGAGTTTACTTAAGCATACGACAGATTCCTCTTTAGCTCTCGACCGAGTTCACTTAAGCACACCACAGATTCCCATTTAGCACTCGACAGAGTTCACTTAAGTACACGACAGATTCCTCTTTAGCACTCGACAGATTCCTCTTTAGCACTCGACAGAGTTCACTTAAGCACACGACAGATTCCTCTTTAGCTCTCGACAGAGTTCACTTAAGCACACCACAGATTCCACTTTAGCACTCGACAGAGTTCACTTTAGCACTCGACAGAGTTCACTTCAGCACACGACAGAGTTCACTTCAGCACTCGACAGAGTTCACTCTAGCACTCAACAGAGTTCACCTTAGCACTCGACAAAAGTCTCTTTAGGTTTTTAGGCGTTGTAGAGGAGGCTTTGGAGTAAGAACACGTATTTTGATATGAGATTAAGTGGAGAAGGCCAGGAGAGTTTCTACAAATTGGGGGTAGAACAGAAACGGTCAGAAATTTCAAAGCAGGGAACAAAAGTGCACCTTTCACATTTTTTGTTATGCAACCGAAAATACATTTAAAAAACACGAAAGAAATAAAACAGAAGTCTGCAAAAATCAAGATAAACACTAGCAAATCATCCATATCACGGTTGAAGTGGAATCTACTTGCAACTCGGTGAAACGAGACATCAAATGTTAAAAGATTGTCTTGCAACAAAACAAACTAGCTAGCATAAAAAGAGCTAATTTATTCTATAAGCAATGCGCTAAGAAAGGGATTGAGAGTACTGCATACTGTAAAAATACATAAAAAGTAAGAGGAAGTGGAATTATAAATTATTACCAGTTGCTTAACTATTACAGTGACAGGAATCTTTCTCTAACTTGACCTATTACCATCATTAACATCGATTGTATTTCAACGGGAAACTTGGAATGTGCATATGTTCTACAAATCATGCAAATAATTACAAACATTCTCGATTTTATTGTAAATAGAACGCAACTTACCGTTTTAACAGTGTCACGAACTTCAAGCATGATGGGGCTGTCTGCAATGAAAATCTCGCGACGGAAGACTGCATCTGCAAATAGAAGATATTGGTGATAATAACAAAGACTTCAAGATCAATTACGGAACTTCACACTCGGTCTTGTCCACTTTCAAGAAAACTGTAGTTTTCGAAGCTGCGTTAACACAGATAAACGTTATCATATTAAATTCTTAAGTACTTTTCTGGCAGTTCCATGCATTAAATTTTTCGTAGGCCTAACACTGCGAAGAACTGCAAGTAGATGCCGACCGTTTAAAAGTTAGGAAGTAATTGGGCAGCTAAAGAGAATCATCAATACCCTCACCATAAGTACCATAGCTTAGTTAGTGGGAAGACATACCCAGAAAACATGACTACCTGGCCTTAATCCGGGAAATGCAATATCAAACTTTATCTAATAGTTTTTGAAACCCATCAAGTTTCCCAATTTAAGTGTACAAACTAAGACATCGAATGTAGTACTGTCTAGGCTGACTACAGTTAGTTTCCTGTGCCTGTACTGTTCGTCATGAACGGACACGTGAAAATAATAGTAGTGCTCCGTACCTCCCAATGTACAGAGTGACTGGGCAAATCGAGGACATTGTTTATCAGTAAAACCAAAACGCATATTATCGATAAGGAAATAAGGGATAGATGAAAATAGAGGCAACCTTAAAAATAACGTACTCAAGCATATCTTAATAAATGAGGACTTGACAAATTCAGTTAGCTCATGACCACTTCTGTTTCAAACTCTCTTTACGGATCTATTTAAAACGTAACTCTAATCGTCTTCGTTACTTACTTTTTAAACACATTTTATTGACATGCCCACGTGTGATTTATGGTACACTGTTTAACGTACAATGAAACAATGGTACGTAAAACTGCAATCAAAACAGTACGATGTCATCTAAATCACAAGCCTGAGCAACTAAGTCATACACCTGTAGCAATATCATAGTGTTTCTAACATATAATACTATCACACTGGGCCCGCAGGGTATGCTCCCCCCCCCTTGTCATATATATGACAGTGTAATCTTTACCACTTAAATGCACTTCTCATGCATAACAAAGCAGGCAACTGTAGGACAAATATCTCATAAGTTTATAAATGTACTAAAATTAAGCTTTCTTTTGTCCGGAACGGAATGTTGGAACGTCGAGTAATTTTGTTTCTGCATAGTAAAATTAAGAAAGAAAAGATATAATACATTGTTTGAGGGCATGGAGATTCAATATATAATGTAATAGTGAGTATACTTCATTTACTGATGAAGCTTACGTGTTCACAAGACTGCCCAAGCTATTTGTTAATGCTACGTGGAAACTTGTCAAATTACATCCTCTTGATATATGGAGTTTTAACACAAAGCAATACTTGGTCAGACCTTACCTGTGCTAGACTCGTATTCCCCAATGAATCGTTTTGTTAAGAAGCGAACAGTCAGTGCTGAGGAAAGAGATATATAAATTCTTATCAATGTGATGAAATTTTAAAAACTACCACGATACTACGTGCGTGGAAACAAAGAAATTAATAAGAGGGAAATATTACTAAAAAATACCCCCCCCCCCCTTCTGAAATTCAAAAGATCGCTGGTGTTTTGCTACCCTCGAGCTTCATTAGATATATTTCATCATAGCGGTTAGAATTCGAGGGGGGGTTGAGCGCAGAGGTTTTAATCGGGGAATACTAACTGTAGAATGCGCAGCTTCTGTCATGATGGACGCAATAAAATATATATAAACGAAGAAAGAAATATGACTATCCCCGTTCACGACCATCAAAACTGATTTTTCTTCATTGCATCAAATAAAAGATCGTGATTACACAATATCAGACACAGGGGTTGCCTTTTCCTAGGACATCTGATATCTAAGCATTATCAAAGCCACAATGCTTGCACTGATGACAACTTCATCGATGCATCTTAGCTTATACTCTTATCTGCCTCTTGAGAAATATAACACAAAGGAACCAAATCTTTTCATAATCGTCTACTACTACTGTCGTTTCCTAGCAACAAAGCAACCGATTCTTTTCATAATCTTCTACTGGTGTTTCCTAGCAACGTCTCGTGACAGTCTGGTATTTCAAATATTCACCTATGGATGCATATGTAAATCTCAATAACATATGTTTCATCAATTTGTGGAAAAATCGTTAAATGACTCAATCTATATTGTTATTATTCTATTGACAAATCGCACAGCAGATTACAAAAACCTCCAACAATTTTACCGCAATCACCTTTCTAATCACACATGCAAAACAGAATTCCCAAAAGGCACTGGTTGCCTATGAACTGCTTGTTCACCAAACTCATTGACAGGAAGGCTAACACTCAATATAAACGACCACTAGTACTCGGGCCCTTAGTAAAAGAAAGATAGAAGGCTTCTGGAGCAGGGCCAAAAATATCAGACGGCTTCAACAACCAGGCGCAGACCAGCGGGGGAGCCGGGGGGCCCATGCCCCCCAGATGTTAAAATTTCTAAGTGTCAAATTTTGAGTAAAAATCTTTCAAGACATATCATATAAAATAAGTAGATACATAAGATAATAAAGGTAAACTCATAAACAGATAAATATAATAAAGAACTGTTATATGTACGTACTTAACAAATTAGATTACATTACATTTGATTGTGAACCTACTTGCAAATCAAATGACCTATGAGTGTAAATGAAATTAGAAAAAATTTCCAAATGGCCCCCCTTAAACTCAAACGCTGGACTCGCCCCTGTCAACAACTACTTAAGGCTTAAGTCTGCTGACATCGACGAGAATAAAATACCAGAATATGATAGAACGCTAAGGAAGGGAAGACAAAGTCACAGAATAAACTATGCTTAAACTGTTCTTAAGTCTATTCTCAGATATCTTCTGCTCTGAAACCATAGTAGTGGTGATAAAGTGGTAAACATTTGATGGGTATGAATTATTACGAACAGTATAGAATTTTATATTCGTGAAACATCACTTTCCTAGCATCAGTCATCAGTATGGTCTTGGTAAAACTGCTTTTAGAAAGTCGCCAAAAAATGAGCAAGAGCTATCATAAAAAGGGATTTGCTTCGCCAATTTTTGGAATAAAACAGCGCATTGATTAAAATGTGAAAACATTTGATTTGGTGTGACTGGATATGACCACTATGAGTGGATGTGACAGATCTCGAGTTCCTTAATTTTCGCGATGAAAATGATACTGATAGTGCTGAACTGTTTGTTTGTGTTTTAGGTTCCATCAGCGGAGAGAAGCAACATAAGTCTTTAAGAAGACTCGTTTTCATTGTGAGAGTGTGATAACCACTAAGTTACATGACTGATTCACAAGAATAACGCGTGGGATGGACATAGCCTCGATTGATAAGAATTGTAACAATAATCAATCATAATGAGAGATCGTTAAAAAAACGATGACGCTATTATTGCATCATGGAGGAGGATTCACAAGTTTGCTTTCAATTGCCCGTTTGGTGCAATATTGGCAAGGCAGTTTAAAACCGACCTTCATTATCTTCATTATATACACGCATTTCGCTGACAAATTATTGCTTTTTTAATGATTCACTCTGTTCAAGGCCGAAGCCACTACTAGGAAGTAGGAACTTTTACTCTTCGGATATCACTCTATACATGCTTTGCTATTCATACTATATATGCTATTCGTGCTTGTAATCCCCTCTCTGTTCTATCTCACGAACTACTTTCGAACTTCACGAGAGCAGATGACAGAGTACAGTACCTCCGGGATATAATACAGGCAGCCCTTCTTCGGCTACTTACTTGACAAAAATCACAGTTGTGTTGTAACATGGCAATTATCCCACCTTGCATTAAGCTTTGTGAAAAAGATTGTGTCTAGTGTTCCTCGTGACAGTTTTCATTCTTCGATGGACATTGTAAATCTTCGTTGACAAACAACGAGTATAGTGGAAGACCGTTACGCCATGTGGCTATGATATCAGCAATTTTAGAGCCAAGATTCTAAAAAACTGACGTCACGTGACGTTACTTGTCTGCCTCTCATCAAATCGGTAGAACGTGTGCCTTTTGTTAATGTTACGATCATTTCCTAATATAAAGTCAGTTACGCCTTGTAAAAAGTTATGAGTAACTTCACACTTCCTTTTTTCGTGCCAAAATACGCAGCAATAAGTCAACCATCCACACCCTGGTGAATGTCATAACTTGACACCAAAGCGTGACTTGGTGCTCGATGTGCGTGAATGAGAAGTCAACTAAACAAGTTGCCAAATCAAAGGGGCGAAGCATGAACAATACCAGCGATAGGCCCCTACTAATAAACAATGAAAGGTGGTAAAAATAGTCCTATCTACCCAGTGGTGCTTTTGGAGCTTCCAGGGCCCTGGGTTGAATAAACATGCAGGGCCTTGCGACGTCCAGCATCTCAAGGCTCTTGAGAAATGATCGTGCAGTGAAGGCTCTAGAGATACTGTGTTCCCTCCTGTGAATGCATTTTACAGTTTTTAACTTACATTCTTAAAACTAAAAATAGATAGACAGTATTTTCTTAGCAGTATTATCACAAGACCCCTTAGAGGGCAAGCCACTCCCTAATACCGCCACTGAATATACCCTTTTGACAATCGACACATATAGGGCCAAGAAAAGTTTATGTAAAAAGTGGCATATATGATAATTTTTTCAGCAATTATACTCATCAAACATTGCCAAATGTCGAAAAACTTTTTCTGACGAATTTTATTAGTAGCGAATGGAGAGAGCATTCATATTCGGTTATTTAATAAAACATCGCCATTGTTTTTGTCGCAGATATATTATTGCTGAAAGATGATTAAAGTTATCGCTGCATCTATACTTACTATATCTTACTTGCCTCTCACTACCGTTGCATTGCTTTTTATGCTTGGGGGAGGAATTATTTAATATTACTGATGTTATTTCCTATTCTTTCTATCAGCTGTAACCACAACTGTTGGACATATTTTAATGAGTTTAAAGGGACAAAAGTAGGTAAGTTTACCAACATGCCAAGATCAACAAAATCTTACCTAGTATGCTTTCTTCTTCTTAAAAAAGTTACTCAGTTGCATTTTACAGACGGTATCTTGCTCAAACGTCGAGATAATAATATTTGAGTTTCAAACATTCCAAACTTTGTATTATGCTTGTTATTTGAGCCCAGTTTATGATTTTGTGAACTTAGCAAAACCTTAAAACATTTGGCAGATCTATAGGTCTAATCATAGTCGGAATGAGTGACTACTTTGTTCACGGGCGTTTCACGGGCGGGCTACCACTACGACTTAAGCCCCGTATACGCGGTGCAACATGTTGCGCCTAACATGCTGCATCGTGTAAACGAACCAAGCTGTACAATTTTTGTAACACGCAACATATTGATACAAGTGATTTTAAATCAGAACACTTTCTATTTCTCACAACATGTTGTGGTAAGTCAGGAAAGGGACGATGCATTTATGAGGGTCATGCGAGAGCGAGAAAGGGAAACTAAGTAAGAATTTACAATATTTTATAGACGTTTTAAGACGGGAATGGGCGTATTAGTTGCATTTCAGTTGTCCCACTTCTCTCCAGCACACACACACATATATATGTATATATATATATATATATATATATATGTATAGATCTCATAAACATGAAGTGCTTGGGGCGCTGGCCCGGTTCGAACCCAGGATCTTCCACTCCGAAAGCGAAGA
>JAAAKL020006123.1:0-18383 GCA_010016065.2 Carybdea cf. marsupialis auct. non (Linnaeus, 1758)
CCAAGGGACTGTGTTCTACAATGAAAGGATTTCGTTAATGTCATGCTTATAAAAAAGTGATGCTAGCTTGCACGGAAGAAGAGAAGTAATGGTAGAAACGCCTGATATCAAGAAGAAAACAACATTTTGATATCGGAACTTATTGAAGCCCTCCCTTCTTTCCCCGTTGCTTGTCTTATGTTACATGAAATATTCCTACTTATCACCATATGAATCTCATATAAAACTCTAATGTTGACCAAATAATTTAAAAGGCCACCGCAGCAGTACGATGGATCAGCTCAAAAGGTATATCTGATACAAAGTTCCTGGACGGATCAGAACTCCTTTAGGCATCTGTGATCAAGAAGGCACTGTACGATAGGCAAGACTCCACTGACTTCATCCATAAAGAACAACACAGATTACATGGAGAATTGAGTGCTTGATGAATCCGGTTATAATGCCTCTGGTTTATACTAGCCGCGCATCGTAAAATGAGCATGTAGCAAAGTTGGGTGCTCAATCACGCAAAATACATAATTTTCGGACATGGTCTATGGCTGTAGGTATTTAAGAGTTTATTTAGGCGTCAAAAAGTGAAGTTATGGATGCTTCGCATAGTGCATAGCCCAACCACATTGAGCAATATTTTCAAGAATTTTTCATGATCAGGGAGAAACCATTTTGAATATTTTGTGGGGCTGCCTACCGCATAAGGTAGGAGATATGACCTGCGGGCAATACAAAATCTATCTGGGATAAAGAACCTAACGAATAAAATTGTTGGTAAGCTACATTCTAGTTGATTTTAGTAAAAAAATTGGAGCAGATTAGATATTAAGAGGCATTGTGGGGCTTTTTGTTTAGGAATACGTAGATCTCTATTTGCACAAATTTCCCAGGTTGTTCTTGATTCTAAGCTTGGGCAGTGTCAAGGCCTTGGACAAGCTTAAACTGTTTCGGCCATTCAAATGAGGGATGGTGTCATTTGCATAGAGTTTATGGATACGAATGGCTAAGGGTGATCACAAGGCACCATGAATGTTAGAGTGTGCCCTCAGGATATTGTAATGTGCATATCTCAGTTAATCAGCACATCAATGTTCTAGAGCTAGGGAGTTGGAATATCATACGCTTGATGGATCAATATCTTGTTGTCACAATCACCCACCAAAAATATTAAGGGGAGATCATGGCGTCTCAGGTCATGTTCGACGATCCCTTCAAGATACTGTATATAGGAGTCACCTGGGCAAGGCCCATACGGCGGAAACTTTCAGGGGTGCTCATCCCCTAGACACTATGTCATGTGAAAGACAATGAGAGGCTTTGTGCCGTTTGCCAACGTGATCTTTTAGATTATCTTTAATCATAGCCTTCGCCATGAAACTTTATGATGGTAGACCATAGGTAACTCTACAGTCTTTTTGATACTCTACTTTCTTACGATAATGGACCTTATTTGAAATCATTGCCTTCTTGGTTTGTCCTCTCATTTGCGTTTATGAATGTGACAAATGCTAGTATCCTCAGAATGTTAGACTTTATGCGCAGAATCACATGACGTAGAATGAATGTTGCTGGTACTGTGGCTAGGTATTTGCTTTTGCCTAAAAAAGCAACATTGAGCGTACTAGGGGATGGAATATTAAAGCCCTCAATGCGTCGGTTATGAGTTTTTTTGTCGCGAAGTCCCATGTAATATTAGAAACAACAAGATGTCGGCAAATAAAGATTTTTTTCACTAGCTAAATACCAGCGCGTTGTTGACGACGGCGTTTATTTCTCCGAGTCCTGTTTGTTTCAAGTATTTTCTTGACACGGCCCCATGAGGACGTTTCATATGTTCTTGTCACTCTTCATACTAAGATTAAATGCGAACCGTCCAACAGTGTAGCCAACATACACATTACAGATAGACACTCATACAGACAGACAGAAGTTAAAATCCTATGCATAAAATATGCATCCTCCACATGGTTAAATAATTCTATCTCAATCTAACTTGAGTCAAAAACGTTAGTTTTGCACCCACATTTCAATACATGTACTCGACCACGTTATGTCACGGGTGGAACATGCAAGACCGAAGTACGAATGCCGACTTGAACAAGTAAGAAAAAGGCCCACATACCTCATCGGATGGCTTACTTTAACGCCAGCTAAGTTCGTATCTCTACATCCGGGAATGAGAGACATCAAAGTCGTAAGAGATGACAAAGCTGATACCAGAACACAGACCTTGATCGCTTTAAGTGTTGAATCCTTGATGTTGAACCTCTTCATCAGATATGATCCACCCATGACGCCAACTATCGGTTATGAGCAGGGAAGATACAAGAGAAAAACTGCATCACAGAGGAGAATTGGTGTCCGTGTCGACAAGACTTAGCTGCGTACACATTCACGCAGTGAAAAACAAACAACACGTAAACATACGCAATGCACAATAGGTGTCAATGGTTCAGTCACTTATAGTAGCAATAGTGATGAACTATCCTCTGTGAATGTGAAGTGCATTTATCTTATTTAAAGTTTCTTTATAACGTACATATCAACATTTTTTGACTGAAAAATAAATGGGTCTGGTCCCACACGCCAATCGTACTTTTCAGAATCGTGTTAACAGTTAGCTTCATGACTGAATATCCCTATCTCATATGATTCATAGTGTGGTGCTTTATGAGGAGAGAGGATACTTAATAAAACTATAATTACTTCAATCCCCGAGGAAGTGAAAGTATTTTAACGAATCATCATCGAAAAAATTTCCCAAAATTCATTCCGCCATTATGATATCATACCGCTTCTTCCAACACATTCGGGAATTGGAAACAAAACCATAAAACATAGCAACACAATATGAAACAACTTGGGAAAGTCTGTGCGTCACGACATGAAGAATAGAATGACTGACGACATGGAAAATTTTACTATCAAGGAGAATTTAAATATCTTCTTTGAATTTAATTCTTAAAAAATTATAACATTTTACGATAGATATAAAAACAAATAGAGGGATATTTTAAAGTCTATATATCATTGACAGTGTCTCGACAATCATTAAATTTATCAATTATAATCTTATCTCTATTTAATGATATGTTACTCTTATTATTAGTAATTCTCTCTTACCATCAGCTATGTCGATAACTGTTTACATATTTAAATCACCATACAACATAGTATATAAAAGTAGAATAGGCTAAAATACAACTAAAAATGAACTAAAACAAGGTAATGCAAAAGTAAGTTGAAGTCAAATCCTGTCATTTCATTGTCATGATCGAGTTTCTAGTCCACGTTATTCTTTTGTATGTTTGATTTCCTCTTCCTGTACTTACTAACCTTTGTCCTAATACTAACTTCCAATCAAATACTAACAGACTATTCTTAACCACTCCCTGATTATTCTTAGCCAATCAAATTGATTTATGGTAATTAAGCGTCCGTTCATTGTCTTGTAAATTGTATATATATCAGAAATGTTGTAATGAGTGAAGAGTGGCTGAGGAACTGTGAAAGAGATCACAATTCCTCCAATAGATGAAAGCCAAGGAAATACTTCGTTGATTAATAGCGAGTTGCTATACCTTGCGCTGCTTGCGACAGCGACGTTACATCATGTTACAGTGTATGTGCCATTCCTCCCAAGTCAAATTGAAGCCAAGCAAAACAGATCAGATCAAATCAAGTCACCTCAAATCACTAAAAACACACGAAACAGATCCGATCAAATTAAATAGAATCAAATGAATCTACTTACTGACCATGGCTGGCAATATAATTAGACCCGTGGATACTCCTGCCACAACCTGTGATGCACCAAACCGGACGACGACTAACTTGATAACAAATGATCCAAGGCCTACTCCCCATATAGTACGAACAGTCATTCCAAAGATCATTAGCATCAGCGACTTATTTTTTACCAGCTTGATCGTCGTTAGAAGCATGGACTTTAAACCTTTACCAGCAATATGTGCTTTGCCCTTTAGTTCTCCCCGGGCTATTGCTTGTTCTCTCCTAGCACTTGCCCCTGGAAGTGTCCGTGGGTATCCGAGCAAAGCGAAGCCAACTAATAAGAACACCCAACTGAAGGAAAAATAGCTGAGCCACCAGGCTCCTATCCATCTTCTGTCATCGGGAGCTAGTGAAAACCCTAAAGGCTATTGGAAAGATAAAAAGAGAATCTAGTGGACAGTGAACATAGTTCCTCTAACAAAAATGTGCTGCGCTGATTTCATATTTTCTGATTTCAGAGAAGATTTCGGCTTATTAGCTGCACTTCATCAAGGGACTTCAGCAGGACTTTATCAATCAGGAAAATAATTTTAGGTAACGCCTTATGTGCTGCCCGCTATGGACACCCTGGAGAAAACAGGTCGTACACAACCATAGATTACAATTTCGTTTACTTTACAAATAGATAAATTTGGCGAACGACTATAATCGCTTACTTTCACTTTAACAGTCAATTTCGGTCATGTACTATAATTTAATTTCAATTAATTTGATCTTTGAAATGCCTGGTATTTGTGAAAGTCCATCACTCTTTTTTGTTTCAACAGAGTAACTCGCTATATTGAGGGGCCACAAATACCAAAAGGTCCACTGCTTCACTTAGTAGCGAGACACAAGCGGCTGATTCGAGTACGCTGGTGAGGGTACCCTAAATTTCATCAGCTACCAAAACATAACACAAACGCCCTAACAAAATACAAGGTGTTTCAATTAGGCATGAATACAAGAGTAGTAGAAGAGTATGGCTTGGCCAGGAATGAAGCATCTGTGACGCCAAAAAACATGTTCCATTTATGAATGTCTCAATGTCAATCCTTAACGCTATACAAGCTCAAGTGACCTACGATCCCACTCTATTTTACACTTTTTCGACATTTGGTCTGCTACAATACCTCCCTATGGTTATTTTCCTGCGCACCGGATAAAGCATGGGCAACCATAGAACAATTACCTATGTATGGCGGCATATATATAAGCTGCAAATAAAAATATTCAGAATACATTCCATTATGCGGCTGGTTTCATTTTCGCAGCACCAGGTCTATCAATTACGAGAAAACACACGAAATCAAATGGACAAACGCTTACTTACAGAGGCGAACGACGCCTTTCTACAGCAAAATCAGGATCTTACTTATAATAGGCATTTATGTATAGCAAATAATGTGGAACGTGTGGCCGTGTGTTCTAAAAGCTTACTAAGAAAACCATCGACCACGGTTCGATACCAGCGCTCGGACGTTTTGACAGCTCTCTCTTTCTCTTTACTATAGTTACGGGGCCCACCCAGTCCATGTGAGGGAAATTGGGGAGACGGAGACTCAAGAAGCCCGTCGGATGCATTGTACTTGTGTTTAGATAGCCTAGCATTGTCACACAAGCTTCACGCTGAACTTGCTTGAAGAACACGTAAAGAGTAGAGGTGACTGTGGTCTACACAGCCACTTCCACTCTAATTAACTGAGTAGGTTGCTCAGCTCATCGAGCAGTGGAGCTCTCACACGTCCATATTAACGGAAGAATCTATACTAACCAATCACAGTTCTTTACAGCTACTTTGTTACTCAGTTTATGACGCACCTTGGTTCTTGTGTCCCTTTGCTAACTAACTATAATACACCACCTGCTCCTTTCCATACTCCTCTCGTTTTGTTTCTAATCATTAATTTACTGTTGATTATCACCAATATACCATCCATGTTCCATGCTCATACTGTTCTCTGCTACATACCCACGCCTGCCAGTTTCAAAACGTGTGATCAGAAAACTATTTTGCAAGTAAGTGTTTTTGCAAATGCAAGGGAAACAATTTCGACAGACAGCTCACCCTATTCTGTGAATATCTCACATATACTCTTGGCCACTATACCCCCAAATGGGGGGCTACATTATATTCGGGTAGCCAAACGTAAATGTTATAACAGACGAAAGGGCATGTTGCAACACATAAAATGTGGACTTTCTATCTCATAAGGATCAAATGCTAAGTGCAATTTAACATTTTGAGATTTGAGAAATTGGAGGACGTCCTTCAAAATTGCTCTGAAAGGCAATCAGCAAGAAAGTTCGTGTAAACATGGCATCGATGTATCCATATGGTAAAAAATGCACTTTCCTTCAACTTACTGTTCTGGTTTTGCAATGAAATTCAAACTTGAATTTGACTTATTCTTAGGTATATTGCACAGCTTTGTAGTTCGTCAATATTTTTGGTTTGGTTTGGCAAAGTTTTGCCATTTCCCGTTCGTGTTATTCATTTATAACCTCTATATGCTGTAAAACAGTATAAATGAATAATACCGAGTTCAGAATAGCGTACAAAACTTTTCCACCTTTCGTACCAGTTGTAATTACTCCTTAATGGCTCAATAACAAGGAAGAAAGGTGTGCGTAAGACAACGCGGCAATTTGGTTAGTCTTTTTGCAAAGAACAAATTACAGCTTACATATAACATACTACAAGTCACTGCTCAATTAGTGGTTAGAATACGGGATTTAGTATTAAAGATAAATGTGCACTCAAAACATTTACAAAATCTTAACGAAACTCCATCACCTTTAACTTCAACCTGAGCTTACCTGTTTAATATCTACGTAGACTTGAAGTATCATACTCCCTATGACAATTCCAAGTCCTGGACCAATAAATGTCGTTGCAAACCAAATCCCGACGTAGATAGGGGATACTTTAGGATCAACATTGTCATCAATAAAAGATGGACCAAGAGTGTATAACGGAGCAGTGCCAGCCCCCATGATAAGCTGCCCCAAGCAAAAGACGAACAAGGACCACTCCGACTTCGAAGATCCAAGGGTGCTACACTCTCCTGTAGCAGTAATGTGCTTATCAAACATGCAAAGATCATGCTTAGAAATATCAGTCGATGGAGGATTGTATCTTCCGATGATCAGTTTGGGAAAAGAGAAAACCAAAGCTCCGATACCTGGGTAAGAAATACACAGTACATGGTATAGAATTTGTAAATAATCCGTCAAAAAATATTCTTTAGCAAAAAACTATTCCATAGTAAAATACGACTTATGCAAGAACTTGCCCTTACTTCGAAAGCAGACCTCGGAATATCGCGAAAACTCCAGCGGTAGTACATTACCGTCGCGGTAATGCGGTAGTACATTACCGCCGCAGGATGCGGATGCGACGGCACACGACGCCAATTCTCTTTATTCAAGAGGTTGTTCCTTGCACAGAAAAATTGAATTCCTGATAAGTTTTCTACTGCGTATTTTTTAAGATCAGGGATCACATCATTCCCTGAACCCTAAACCGGGTACCCTTCCGTCATTGTCGTTCAGTTGA
Source organism: Carybdea cf. marsupialis auct. non (Linnaeus, 1758) (assembly GCA_010016065.2). NCBI lineage: Eukaryota > Metazoa > Cnidaria > Cubozoa > Carybdeida > Carybdeidae > Carybdea > Carybdea cf. marsupialis auct. non (Linnaeus, 1758). The sequence goes on from JAAAKL020006123.1 coordinate 7,325, forward strand.
AGCGTACTATGTCCATAGTATAAACAACTTAGGAAAAGGCTAAGCTTGGTGAAACACAAACCACTTAAAAATGATTAGTATTCCGTGCTCACAAAATATTGATGAAGGCGAGACCAATGTGAGCTGTCTTGAAAAACATTGTTGCAGGGAAATATGAAGTACGGCAACTTTTTTGACTTTCCTTGGAACAATTTGAGATGCTTAAAAATTTCCCGGCTCATTCGCACATGGACTGTTGCTGCATAAATGAATGATTTATGGGAAGACTGTCACATCAAAGCGTGTAAAAACTACCGCGGCTATTTTTGCTGCCTTTATTGTCTTTGTCCACCGCAGTTACGACGGCATTACCGAATGCCGTCGCGAATTCCGAGGGCTGAAAATAATTTAACAGTAGAGTAAACAACTGAATGCAACACTGACAATAAGTGCCCATCACCTAACACGTGAAAAGAAGTCATTCATCATACTAAAAGTTCGTAAGTTAAGGGAGCGGTTGCGTGCTGTGAGAAGAAGTGAAAAAAACGATGAAAAGCAAGGCCTAACTCGAAACATTAGCCTCCTAATATAGCAAACTGCCCCGCAGAATGTGGGCATATGGGCTACATAGACCTAAGCTTCAAATCAAGTACTTGCTAAGAAATAATCACGAAAGTGTAAAATATCGCATAAGCATAAGATTCCCGGAAATTTTACGAACAATCGGGAATCATAAAAAAAGGTGTAAGGAATCATATGGGCAAAATTGGGATGAGCGAAGACTAATTCCGTTTCAAAAAATCGTCGAGTCATATCAGGAATACTTTACACTGTTTTATACAATAAAAGATAAGAATATCACTAGCTATTAAACCCTTCCATAATCCAACAGATAAGAGTATCTACTACTACTATCTTTCACGTTGCACAGGAATTATACAATATCCACCAGCAAACGCCATCCATTTTCATTGTGATTCCACAACACACAAACTGCTGCACCTTGGAAGTGTACAAGGCGCCGTTAGATAGAATGCATTTGATTGCAAAAATCCAACACTTGCTTTAAAAGACACTGCATCGAGGCCTTAATCATTGGAAATAACGTATCTACAGTAACAAGACAACAATACCTAAATGAACAGATTTTTGGAAAGAACAAATCATGTTGCGATGCAGCGCAAGGAGTTAAAAATGTGGTAGTTCAGCTTTGTTTAAAGCCGTTGAATTGCGATTAATGCAGCAAGAATCAGTTGCAAAATTTCTGCAGTGGAACAATTCGTGAGACTTTCTGAGGAGCACGAGTTACCTTTTATAATCAAGAAATTGACCTGAAATTCTCTGTAACTTAAGCATCAGCTGACATCTCCGAGGAATTGTTTAAATCAATTTCAAAACAATTAGTTACAGCTTTTCATTGTCTTATACTAATTCCTATATTTTACTTGTATGTATTACACCGTATTTAGTTATACTCACATTTTAACTAACGTTTTAGACTGTGCACAACGTATAGGTCTACTTCATAATCATTCGTCTAGTACTGCAAAGTCAAGTTCGTCGTAAGGCATGACCTTTCACTGAAGACGGCAGCTATGTGGCTCCAGTATTTTGATAAATGCCTTATAGCACAAATAAATTGTCATAAAATGAATACAAAAAGGTTGTTGCAGCCATAAATATGCGAATAGACTTATTGTTACCGAAATTAAATTACATTAAATATACCACAATAAATTATGTGTGACGTACTCTGACTACTTCCTGACCATTAACTACGTGTCGTCACTAGAGCGGCGAGTTTAAACACGTTTACCCATTTCTATACTTAACTGCTAATGACCCTTGGGTAAGAGGAATTTCTTTGGTTCCACAAATTTAATCTCCTTCACTTACAATGCCCCCTGAATTCCAATTCATATTCTTGACACTCTAATCAAGAAGATCTTCTACGACCCATGGATGAAAAAAACACGCAGAACCGACGGGTCCAAAGTTTATTTTTCCACAAGTCTTCACTTTGATTCGGTGATTCCTAGTTGAGCATGCGCTGAAGCGTTAATATTGACCCCATTTACACGAGAGACATAGCTAAATGGGCACGATGCCACATTTTTGCAGAGCGTTTACATGACACGGTTTTGATACTAGTTCCGTTCCTCTCGTTTCTACACGGGGGACGGATTCTTGTAAGGTATGTATCACGAAAACACATAGAATAGCAACAGAGTAACTTTTGGTCAATGTTGAGTGGTGCTGAAAATCGTCCAACTACAATCAACTTACAAGTTCTGTGCCTTTTTTACATACCTGTCAATAGTGCTCCCAGACCTATCCACCTTGGACGATGACCTTTACCACCAAAGTAACTAACGAAGGTCACAAGAAGAAGCCCAGAGATATCATTGCAAGCTAGAATGATGCCAGCCTTTTTACTTGAGAAGCCGAATTCTTTTTCGATTGTCGGCAAGACTGCTGGGCTCATGCCATTAACAATAACGCCTGCCAAAAGAATGTTATGTACATTAGCATTCCTTCAAATCTCACTTTACAAAGATAATGAATAGAAGCACCGGTGCCAAAAGTTTTTGAGCTTGGGGCGGGAGGCGGCGGCGCGGAAGCAACAGAATTTGGGTTAAATAGTCTCCTTAGATATATTTTGAATTTTAAATGGTCACTGCTTTTATACATATATATGTATCGTCATAGCTATAGGATTTGGGTTTTCACTGATTTAATAAATGTAAGTATATATGATAAAATATATAATGATAAAAGAAGTCAGGCGACTAATTAAAAAAAAGAAATAATCTAAAAAGAGCTCCAATGAAATAATGCAAATCAACTTTCATGTAATGCCACAAACAAGTCTAAAAGTAAGCATTTGGTATTTGTATAATCAATATCTACAGAAATAGCAAATACGAATGTCATTTCCCTCCGACAAATAGCGTACCAATTTTAGTGACATCGTGCATGCCATTGTACATATAAATCATTGAAAGGTCATCTTAATGGAGCTGGGTAGTAGTCAACATGACATTATACTGATGTACATGAGGCTTTGGGGATTTGCCAGCCCTTGATGATTACATGTCAGAAGGGGAATGGTAAACGAAAACATCATCGATCGATTTAATTTTCGAAACCAAATATTTTATGGGGGGCAAAGATTGGCACTCCAATTGGCACCCATCTAAAAGATTGCGGATGCCTGACCCACCTGCTCCCTTATAGAGCTACCCGTGATTAGGAGGGCATTTGTTCTTTGACTAACCCAATACATACACTTGGCATGCGTCTGATGGCGAAGCCACACATAATATACTCTTTGATAGCGTAGAGCCGGATGTCAATGTCCTTAGCTGGAGTAGAGAAATACATTATTGTATCAATGGGGGTCCCCTAGCTCAGTTGGTAGCGCATACGCCGTGTGGTCATGGGTTCAAATCCCCGTTGGTGACATTCTGTTTCTTTAGTATCCAATAAAACTGCATTCTTCCATAACACCAACTTTCTGTCACCACTTTTAGCATTGCAGGCTCATCAATGAAGCCTTTCCTTGAAACACCACTATTTCATATGTTCTACCGATCGTCACTTGATATAATAGATTTGCCGAAAGCTTAGTCATTATTAAATCATAACCTCTAGAAACTAGAAAGTACAGAAATTTCACATTCTGGACTCAGTGACGGCTTTGGAGGGCGCTGGGCCCTGGGCCGAAAAAGTTTGAGGAGCTCTATGACGTCATGCACTGTAATGCAGTTCAGGCATTATCGTCATGCAGAAGTTCCAGAGACACTGTATGCCCTCCAGTGGGTAAGGTTTCAAGTTATCACTTACTCCCACCAGAGAAATATGGGCAGTTAAACCAGAGATTTTGAAACATATAATGTGTTTCATAATCTCTGGTTAAACACATACTATTTTCTTAGCATTTGAAAGTGGGACCCCCTTGAGGTGCGGGAACTCGGGCCACGGCCCTGTCAGCCTCCCTATAAAAGCGCCACTGCCTGGACATAAACCCAATACCTTTGATTACATAGTGTATGCTCTATCAGGTAAGCCATGGTAAGACTTATCAGCTTCTGAACCTCCATCGGTGGATATTCATCTCACCCATTTAACTGGCATTTTCTTTAGGATAATTTCAAAGCTTATATTATTATATTTATCATAACTTCTCATCTCAATATTACAATACATATATCTATGTAAAATTATGTTACAGCTGGGTCGTGCAAATAGTAGCAACCTTTAAAATCTTCCAGCAATCCATATTGTTTAGCCCCCTTAGACACAGGTAGGGGGCAAAGTATTTTTCAAAATTTTCATAGATTAGGTCATAGAAACCATTTTTCAAAATGCCACTGAGACCATTTGTCACATAAAGAGCAGGCCACTGAATAACAATTATAGACATAAACTCGATCATGTTGCATAGTTGCGTATTCCATTGATCGAAATAGACATCCAAAACAGTTTTTATGAGAGCTAGACTGTTTTCTGTTTTACATTTTTGATCACAAATCATGGATTCTGGATGCCAATCATTTAAAAAACTGCTAGAGAGTAGCTTTTTGTTTTCCTTAATTTTCTCTTTGGAGTACATAGCAGATTCCTTATCCCCGACAGACGTACAGGCGCTATCTTGTAGTACTATTGATAATTTATGGAGTTGTGGAATCAATAAGGTCTGATGAAATGGCTTAATGTATAAATTATTCTCCATGGATTGTTAAAAGAGTTTAATCCTATGCGTAATCCTTGATTTTTATTTTTCTCCCCTGCCCATATCTCTTCATCGTGTGCTGCAGGAAGTAGGTGCACCAGTTGTTTACACCTGTGGAGTGGCACTATGATGAGCTAGTGTCCAATTTCATTTAACTTAACGCATTTCACAGTACGAGAATATAGGAAATGTACCACTTGTTCGCACATTGACATGAGATAAGGTTTATGATACCTAGTTGTAAGCACTGTTTAAAATCTGTTTCCAGTTCGGGTGGAGACTTAGGAGCTCTTTTAAGTCATCTCTCATTTATGACAATGCCTTGAAGTTTTCAATTTTTAATCTCACATTACACATTACCCATCAAAGCAAACGATCCACTTACCTTGAGTTGCCGAAAATAGGGTAAGAAAAACTAAAAATCCTTTTGGTCCATTTAGCTTCTGCAGCCAATTTGGTTGAAAACACCTCCAGCCAAATCTCGAGTCCTCTTCTGCTTTGTCATGTTCTTTTCCTACCTGCTGAATTACTGCCACACCATTCATGTTGTCTTCCGACTTTGCGTTACCTTTTGATAAAAAAGACATGTATAAGATGATACGGGATCAACATCGGCATCAGCATCATCATCATAAGCAGCAGCAGCATCATAAGCGATAAACCATAAAATTGGTATCACCGCTTTGGTTATCATCATGTGGCAAACCTCGACACTTCAAATTTACATAAACGCGAAGTACATTATCATACAGGGCCTGTACAATTGAGCTTGGAACTGTACCTGACATGATGATGAATACAACGACCAGGAATAAAAAATCACACGCAAAACAGGAAACTATTTTCAGATGTTACTCCTGTTCCTGACTTCCTAAGGTATACCCGAGGAAGTAGAAAAATGGCCGAAACGTTGTCTGAAAAAAGTTTCCTTTTTTTCGTACAACTTCTTTATTGGAACTGTACCATTGCACAAACTTCGATTCAGAATCCTGAGCACTTTTATGCGGTACTGCTTATCACAGTACATTCCACTTATTATGTATTGAAGAGTACCAATCCACACAGAAATTGCCAAACTCAAGATCCTAGTCTTGACTCTCGGTCTCAAAATTTCAGTAGTTGTCGAGAAATTGCGTACATAAAGCTTTTCTGTTAGTTAAACGATTATAAATTATGGTTACTTTCAATTATAGCCAAAATGCCAAGAAGCGTGGAAGTGGTGTTGCATGCTAAAAAGAAAGGTCTGCTTCGATAATAGAGTGGTACACGAGTAGCTCGTCGTATACACAGCTTGTCACGGCAAACGGCGGGAACGGTTTCAGGCATTTTGTAAAAATTTGCTCCCAAGCAGCAAAGCACGTGGTATGCCAATCGCCAAGTGCCCCTCCGGTGTGGAAGATCGCTAGGAAATTAAGCATGATGCTTGGAGTACGGCTGTGTCTCCTATGCCTATTTACGGTCAACGCAATGTGTCTCTGGCGATTCTGTGTCTCTCAACTCAATGTTCAAGGTAAAGATAGCAGTCGAAGTTATTCATAGACTAGTTTTTGAAGACTGATTTTTATGATACAAAAATCTGAAATCCCCTCAATTATAAACTGTGCTTCTCCTTCTATCAAATGTTTGGCCGCCCTAACGAGAAGTCTGATCTGAACTACTTTACTGCCATCTCAGAGCGATGTATATGGAATTTTTAGGTCATGTGGGAATGATTTATCAATCGTAGTGGTTGTTCTGAACTGTTCAGATGCAGTTCAGTCTTTATATGGTGTGAGTCATTAATTGATTCGGTGCAAGTCATAAAATTCAAAGTAGATTGCATCCCTCACCCCATCCCCAAAATAGCAGGAAATTACAGACCTGCATTGTAAGCATCAACCATAACGCTGGACCGTACCCAGTTGTAACACAAAAAGCACGTGGGCAAAGGAGATTTAAGAGAGTCATACTAAAAAACGACATAAAAGAAACAATGTCTGTTCAAAGGGAGATACAGCCCGACATATAACCATGAGTTGTGACTTGTCAAACATTACAGGAAATTGACAACTGGCTACCGCTATTACGGATCAAACCGAGATATACCAAGGCCCGTAGCTAGGACGAAATCGGAAGGGGCAAGGCGTTTTCACAGGGAAGGGGTGCAATCTAAAAATTGCTATATGAAACTCTATGTACCAAGTCATGTAAATTTTCCGCATGCAGGCGGAGGGGGGAAAAGTTATTGTGCAGAGGGGCTTCTTGTAACTTCATTAGTTCCCTTTATTTATCTGTAATTAGCTTATAATATTCTTTCTTCTATCAAAGCATAAATACCATCAACAAAAACCGGTGACAACAGGTCAATTAATTCAAACCTAACAAAATGATAATATGTTATTTTTGTTGAGCAGTGAACAATAGTAGACAACATTTAATTTAACACTAAAATCCGGGGATGAGAGGCGACAACATGTACGTGGGTGGGACCTGATAGGACGTCCCTTTCAAAGATTCTTAATTGCTTATTAGCCCTGAATGCCCTTTAGAGTAAAATGAAGCAAATCCGTAGTTGTGCGAACATGAAAAATGAAGGGAAAATGTAACCAAAACATACAAAAGCCCCGTAATAGATGCTTTAATTCTTTAATACTACGCAAAATCAAATCCAAGTGTATCCTTTCCCCTCTTTTCGGTTCCAACGTTCGTGAGCTCATCTGAAGCTGTGAATAGAGGATTCTACTTTTTGCTAGAGCTAGCTTGCCAGTGGCTTTTGTCATATTGACAGGCTACGTAACTTTCCCTGTTGTTACCAGTTCCACAACGAAGCGAGGTATTTTTCCAGATACCCCCTCCCATTATTGTTCAAAACTGCACTGAAAGAGAGCAACCCCAATACCTTTTCCAGATACCCCCCCCAAACTAACCGCAACCGTAACCATAACAGTAACCGTAGCCATAACCGTAACCCTAACCCTAACCCTGTGGAAAAGGTGGGGGGATTCTGTCTCTGAATGAGGCGGTGGGGGTATCTGGAAAAGTGCCCAAAAGGGGGCTTCACTACTACCCTCTGTTCTTCAACGTAGTATCAGAATACCACAGAAGGGGTGGGAGATTTCGCCTGTCATCAGCCACCCATAAGTATTACAGACTTAAACTTTCCTCGCCTTTTGCGTTTATTATGTATGCCATCAAGTACCTGTATTTTCTGTTTGGTATTTTGATAGATTTGACTAAAATTTAAATAAAAATAAAAATGTGAGATTTCGCATCATAATATGCATTTGAGTGAAAATAAGCTTTGCGGCTTTTCATTACAGCATCCTACAATTCAAATACACTTAAATGCTCACTTAGGGTCAATTTTACTTGCTTTCCACAAATAAATAAAAGTGCTCCCTCTGTCTCCTTTCCTTAAAGGGATTGACTTTATCAAAGTACGCCACCAGTAGACCTAAGTCTCCGTTTCACTTTATCACAAGCTCAGTAAAACTTTAATCTGATAGGTTTCATTAATTTTAGCATCAGAACAAAATCGATACCCCATTATCACCTGTTTGCTTGTAGTCCTTTTGAAGTCACTTACTATATAGATTGTTCGAGTCCCTGACCATTACACCACTTATTGACTAATGACTAACTCAATACTTTGTTGAGTTTTAGTTCGTGAAAGAAATTGCAAGTGCGGTGTTTCAGTAGCAAATCTGCATAATCTGCATAATTTCACTATAATCTGCAGCAATATTCATGGACGTTCATGCTTCCAAGGCTAACAGTCTCTTGGTGATCTTGACGATTGTAGTTGTGAGCTGACATCGGAGATTTTAGAACTAACCTTCTTAGATACACTGTGATGTTATCGCAAATACTAGTGACATGTGCACGACACTTGGAAGTATTTGCAATATATATCCGGATTGGCATACGCTACAAATATCATGGTCAAAGAACATTGCTAACTGGAAATATTTCCATCGTTCGAAAAGAGAAGTAAGGAAAAGTAAAGCGATTATTTGCTTGACAAATTCGATTATGAAACAATAATATTTCACGTTTAAAAGAAGGCCGTTATATAGCACCGAACGGCAATAACAATTTTAATTACTCACATAAATGACTGCTGCAGCAGTCTAAGTCCAGCCCTCTCTAGCTGCTTCTATGCACACCCGGTACCAAGTAAGTACACCAAGGACGGAAATGTCAACGATCTGTTTGTCTACAACGTATACGACTCTCCCAATATCCGAAATTTTATATCCTGTCCCTCCTCCAACTACACGAAAATATGATCCGAACGATATAGGTTCAAATAGACGATCTCTTTAGAAATTGAATGATCCACTCCTAGACGACGTACCTCACCAGAGTTGCGAAGGCAACGGATGACAAAACTCCAAACGCACTGACTACATCCCTATCAGGCTTCTGTATTTACCATCCAAAGGTTTAACGTTTGACTTCTATTCCTGCTATTAAGATGCTTCGACAGTGCAAAACGATCTCTTTTCTGCTCGCAACAAAACGTGCCTCCCTGTAAGTGTTACCCTCACGGAAGTTTACTGGCTACCCCAAGCAAAGTGAATTATCGATAGCAGGGCTTTTCGAGGATGCTAAGATTCTAGGCACTGTACCTCCATTGCATTCTCTGTCTATAAGCTACTACTTTTAGTGGCATGATGAGACGTTCTATTCCTCATGCGAGGCACAGAGGCATCTTCATCTTATAACTACTCAAATATTTTTACCCGTTTATGTCAATAAAGTGAATACATTTTGGTTATTAAGGCATAGGTGACGCGTCTGGATCAAGTATGTATAATGTATACTTAAAGAGAAAAGGGCAATGTGATTCATACTGTCTCAAATTACTTATTAATTTTATTCAGATAAAAGCAATTTAGGATCACAGCAATTTTGAATTTCCTATGATTCAATGTGGTAGGATCAATTATATATGAAGCTTTTCCCGGATATGAACAGACACTGGGCAAAAAAACAGGAAGTAATCCTTTCTTAAACTCTTTCAAAGAAAATGGTGGAACCCACAAAACAACATCTGAATAACACCACTGGTCAATCTTAACCAAAATGACTCTGGCACAATACCCTAAAGAAAGCTATTTAAACAGGCATACTGTGTCAAGCTTACTGTGTAAAGCCTACTGTGTCACGCGACGAAGGTTTCGGATAAGAAACTGAATGCCACAACACGGAGAGGGGGCGGCATTCATGGAGAGTTGTGACCATTTGCCTAAAAGTTTACTCCCTTTATCTGTGAAGGTTGACGGAAATTACCCACTCGTAGATACCAGGGAGTTGCCATACATTTCAAAAAAAATTACACGAGGCGCCCCACAGGTAACAGAATAGACGACTTTTTGGACGACCCCACGGACGCCATAAAGAGGGGCAAAGGAACGTTTGCCACCGCCTGTAAAGCCCTAGAAGTTAAAAAGATTGCGATTCTCATAGCTACTTCTGCTCTTCACAATTGCTTTAACCCCTATAACGGAAGCATAGTATTGTAATCTACTGTTTTTACATTCTCTTAAATTTGGCCTGCTTTACTTTCATTTACCCTATGCGGACGAAAAGTGACGGCGTCACAAATCAAAAGTTTTGGAAATAGGACGATTTGACTCCAGATATCTAAATGCAATCCTAAAATAGGCTGTTTCTCAAAATATCAAACCTGTAGTGTATATGGTGTTTAAACTAGAGGTATTCGAATTTAAAAGATTTCTGGTCAAAACTCTCTTAATTTTCCTTGGATCCTTACGTTAGGATCCAGCACCAAATATAACAAGGTTTGTTAGAGAGATTTTAAAACTTCGAAAGCTGATATCTCGGTGATGGGAAAGGGCATTACTTTCAATTGTGGCCATTGACGTTCTCACTAATAGGGCAACATGAAAATTGATCCATAATTCAAACATTTTCAAAATCGTGACGTCACACTTGTTCGTGTGTCGCCCACCCCAAGTAGCCTATTTGATACATTGCAAGTCACGTCCGATTCGACGAATTTAGAATCGTAGCGTTATATTTAGCTCAGTAAAAGCACAAGATTACACTGCTATATTACGTGCAATTAACTATCATCAGTAAGATCGATTAGTGTTCTATTTTAGAAAATTGCTATTTTCAGCTACAGATTTGTGGCACGTATTTTAGCTGTATATATATATCGGACACAATTATAGTAAGTTAGTTCAGTACTATGGTATCCTAGAGAGTTGGATACAAGATCGACGCTCTTGGCATGGGCCGAGTTATTTAGTCATTTATTTTTATACTTTTCTACTTATGTATCTTTGTAGCTCGTATTATATCCGTTCCAATTTAGGCCTTTATTTTATTTAGTTA
>JAAAKL020006124.1:0-18382 GCA_010016065.2 Carybdea cf. marsupialis auct. non (Linnaeus, 1758)
AGTGACAGACGGGAACAGCTTTTAAGTATAAAAATGGTGTTGCTATCTCGTTCAGTTGTAAAATAATTATGGTTTTGCATGGAAAGAGTAGGAGGATAGTGAGAGTTTTGTTCATGATTTATTCAGTTTGCTAAACATGCAACTCAAAAGCAGCTTAGAATGGTATTATACGAATCTACGCCATCTTAAGCAGATCTATTCAGGTAGTCAATCAGAATTACATCGTTTTTTCGATTCATCATCAAATGATGTTCGTGAGTGGCAGCAAGAAGTAGTGCCTAGACCTACAAAATTCACTAAATTTCATGGAATAATGTTACCCACTACTCCTCTTCCCTCTGATATAGTTTTAAGCTAGCTTTTATGTGTTTATTTATCCTCCGTTTCCACTAGCTATCAACAGTGGCCGATTCAGGGAGCAGGTAACTGAGGCACTGCACCTTCACTGGATCACGCGGTTTAGCACCAAGAAAAACGAGGTATGGATCTGCTCATGTTGAGGTGGTGGAAGTAAGTGCAAAATTAGAAACTGTATCCAATCTAGGAAAGGAAGTGCTTTTAGACCCTCAGAATCACAATCATGCTTAGCTGGCCTTTCGATGAATGACGTCATAGAGCCCACACGTTTTATTCGGCCTAGGATCCTAAACACTCCAAAACTGCCCCTGGTTCTCAAGTTTTGTGCATCTTTTTCCCATTCTAGAGGATACAAATACTAAATACGGCGGTTCAGTGACAGCCTCGTAGCTAGCAGCGTATTGCAGGGGGTTCAGTTCCTGTATTTTGTAATAACTTCAATTAAGCAAGAGGCGACTGATAGACAAATACACCTGTAATCGAATACAGAGCTCGTTTGGAATCGATTACCAGAAGTCGAGTAATAATTGAGCACTGACTTTAACCCAAATACTCGCTAGGATTTTTCCTCTAAGGGGCAATGCAACTAAAAGCCTAACCGTTGGAGGGGCAATGCCCCCGTGTCACCTCGCAGCTAGGGGCATGTTCAGTGATTATCAAAACAGGGATACCAGGATGATGGATTATATATCGTGTTAACCCCTATCAGAACTATTTAGGCATCCAATGTGATTTTTATACTTCAGCACAGAAGTAATACAAATTGCAAATACAAAATACATATGACCCCTTCAATTTGATAACGACTTGCAACTTATAAGTAGCCTAGAGTGGCATCCTACAAATGTAAGCAAGATGACAATTGTACCCCGGAAACCATAAATACTTATGATATCTTGCTCACTTAAATAATTCATTCCTAAACAGCCTGGTGGAGAAAATAAAATGCGATCAATTTTTCAGCGGTTTTTGGTCAAGATTACATCTCTCAGGATCTTCATCACCTACTGTGCTCACAGCCAATCTTTTCTAATTCAAAAGAGAGATACTTTTACTGAAGGTTGAAATGTCATCTTACTATACAAGAAAGGATCCTCTGAGACCATCTATCCAGCTGCTGGGTTACCAACAGACTATTTCCAGTAACGGAATTTAGCGTGTTAAGAAAACAGATCGTATTTAACCATCACAGCAGGTCATTACTATTATATATTCAGATTGGTGACTTCACTCTCCCAAGCAAATGCCTCGTAAATCCGCCATTGTATCATTAAAAGGTGGTTTGCGGTTGTATTTAAGACATGGATTTGTTGTTTCTGAACATTTCCTACAGAAGCCAGTCACAGAAATTTCCTAGAGTCAAGGGAAAGAATACTTTGCCAAGAATTTATAAGACCAGACACGATGGTATAAAGTAATTGAATTTGCTTCGTGCCCAAGAAACACATTTTCTGTCGGTCATCTTACACCTACACTTTCATCACGTTGGTGCTCATCAATATCAACAAGAAGGAAGGTCACATATGCTTTTTAAATCGTTCCAGGTTAGATATTCGAAGTAGGAAGACGAAGACAAAGCAGAGCGGTACATTCGCACAAAAAACACTAAAGAATTTGAACAGCGCTGGATCGTAATATATCTCTAGTCTCTATCTCGCCGGTCTTGGAACCGAGGCCCAAATATTTATAAGATCCTGACTTTTTCAAACGCAAAGATTTCGTTCCACCCCACCTTGTTTTGATTTGCGTAGGCCCTACTCCCGATAGCGTCCTGGTTAAATAACCACTGTTCAGGTGCTAATGCTCTACTTTAATCCCAGTCACGTGAAGTTGAAACTTGCAACCTATAATATCCGTCCTGTTCATTTAACATACCAAAAATATTTTAATGATACAAAAAGATTCAAAAAGTGAAGGTCTTTAATTCTTACAATAAATGTATGTTCAAAATTGTGGCAAATGGAATGCTAGATAGAAACATAATTTGTTGACGATAATAATAGCAATGCTCAAGTTGTTCGGTGAAAGAGACAAAATTTCAATCCTTGTTGTGATTCTGACGGTTCGTCAAAATGAAAGGGCAAGGAAAACCAAGAGCAAGGAAAGATGGGAAAGTGGAAATGATTAACAAGGGAAAATTAAGTATTCAGAATAAAAACAAGGGGGAGAAAGGGAAAGGAGATCGTTAATTAACATTTCATGAACCAGGACTTTACCACTAATACCAATAGTTGAGAATATTTGAAAGTTATCACTTAAACCTTGATGTCCCGTTGGCCTCATGCATTCTACTAAGGTAGACGGGCATTGATTCTGAAGGTTACTTCCAATAAAAGCAGTTATTTCAAGGTGCAAAGATGCACAAATGAGCAAGTTGCGCCCGATTTGGTCCACGTTTACATAGTCGCCTCTCTTATATTACAATTTATACATCAGACTCGATCTCTTCAAACGGGAAGCTCTATCTTTGAAATGAAAAAGCGACGGAGGGGTTAAAAGATAAACCGGATGTTCAAGTGAAACCAACAGTCACTTAAAAGCCGATAAACATGCTCACATTTACGATGCAATTGATACTCCGTCACGGGGAGGAAAGGAAACTACCTTGGGTGAGATAATGACGATTTGTTTGGACAACGAATGAAAATATGCAATAGACTGATGCAATTGTGTAAAAAACACATTGGGTAGCCACTGCTGTAAACCCGTTTGTAAGCACTTACCAATCTCTCTGAAGATTTCAAAAGTAAATAATTACAAAACGTTAAGGAAAACGAGGCACACCTCCGAAGGTCTTGAACCTGGCTTCTACATTTATTACTAAATGTGTTTTGGAATGATTTATGCGTGCACATTGATTTAAAGATCTATTAGGTATATATGAATTCTTGCCATATTTTGTATCTGATAAGTGGAAGTGTATAACGGATTTTGTCCAAAAATTCATGAACATTGATCAACTGGTTGAAGTTTGTTCTATTGTCCTGGATCATTTTTTTCCAAATGCAAACAAGACCCCTAAAAGAAACAAAGGATCAAATGTCTCTGCATGACCGAGCATCTCCAACTGTCTTCAACCTAAGAGATAAATTGAGAGCGTAATTAACTTTCCCCAGGTGAGTGACCATGTGAATTTATCCTACAACTATTTTCCATAAAAAGCAAACTGGATGTATACTTTCATAACAAACAATTCCAATAAAGAAATACCATTTGCTTCAAGTTGAGAGTTGTGGTCAGTTTGATAACATTTAGGGAAGGGAGTCAACCATTTATTACTACAGGAATTACACCATAGAAGAAGCTACTATATTTCTATCAATAGACTCTGATAGTCTAAGGAAGCCAGAGGTCCTACTCAGACAAAAATGATGCTTTCTCAACTTCAAAAGTGTGACATTTGAGATAACGTAGCCCCTAGCCTCAAATATAGCCCCTGAGGGAGCTTAATCGATTTTAAGAAAAATACCTGATGTCGTTATATTTTTCACTTTTCACTCAAAGCTTATTAGTCAATATCACTCAGCAAATCTCAGAACTCATTAATCAAAATTAATGAAATATCCCTGACTTTCTTTGTGAATTTTTTTAAAAGTTCTCTAGCTTAGATCTTGTCTGGACAGCAATACGTAGATCCCAATTTACTCAATCTAAATTTTTAAGTATACTGACCAGCCCCAATACTGGCCAGCCTCAAATAAGCGCCACCTCGTATAGGTCAACATCTGGAAATGCTTTTTGAGAAATAAGCCCCAATGTATTTATTCGACATAATATCTCTAAAGGGGACATTGCTTTCGGTCACATAATAGTAATCAGAAATTCTAGAAGACAAAACTGATTGATTTTAAAACAATCAACCATTATGATGGATAATAAAGGCGATTTGCGATTGATAGTATTGATGGGTTGTTTATCCAACATTTGTCAATGTTTATTTTCCATCTTTATTGCATTGTAAAGAGAGTTTTCAAGCTTTTAATCTCTGTTTGGCCTTTATTCTTAATTAGTACAAAAAGTAAACATCCTCTTTCCTTTCGCAGGTTAAAATTGAACGAGAAGAAAGAGGAGAAGAAATGTTTGATATCTTTAGTACAGAGAGGTTGTATCGGCGGAGCGTTACACGTTTTAATACCGTTCCGTATACATGGCATGTTTTATAGCTTTTCTGCATAAGGATGTGTACACGAATGTCTTTGAACGCTCGATCGAGAAGAGTGCACTTTGGATTAGGGTATTACGATAAAAAGCTATCACAAGTTAATTGCTCAACACTTAGTTGCCTTTAACCGGTGGCTATTGCTTTATTGATACTTTATAATTGATGAAATAATTAGCTTGAATCTAATGATTATACTTTGGAAAAATGCATCTGAACAATCTCAGACAGCTGTTTGTAGAACTGTCCATCCGTATTTCGCAGGTGCCACACTTAGTATTATTTTATAAAGTCTCATTTGCCTGGCAGAATCCATTTAAAGTTTTACGAAAGTGTCACGCTCTTGCAGATAAAATTCTTCTCAGCATGGCACATCCCTCCATCAATTTTGTCACTAAATGTCTTCCTGTTCTTTCCCAAAATATGTCATGCCAATTTCTATTAACAAATTGACAGAATTTTTAAACACAGACACCAGATTGTTGTTGCAACAAGCTCTAGATTGGATAGAACAGATCTAATCTGTACCTTTGAGGTTGGGAAAGCTCTTATATCTGTAACAGCTACTGCTCCACGTGATAATCAAAAGATGGAATATGCTGGCAAAACAGAAAGCAGTACCAATGTCTTCAGTAGTAAGAAGCATAGTTTGTCATGCGACAATGATAAATGCCTCGTCTTATTTAGAACGACTGAAAAAAGGAACGACAGGTTCGTCCTCGCTAATCATTAATAAATCTGTTTACATCCTTTTATTCACTGTCATTTTAGTCATACTTTGATATAAAATCCAATAACTGTCCTTTGAAATCTTATTGGTTTAACTACATATTACCCGTCGATTCCATTTTCCCTAGTTTTCTCTCTTGATGACAATGGACACCTGTATATGGTGCCATATCCACGTAGTAATAAGTCATACTTGGAATTCTCCATCAACTATTCCCCTTTTAGTACAACCAAAAACCTACTGTATTCTTAGAATCTGCCCTCCAATTAGAGGCGGTAACAAAGTTAAAAAGTTAAAAGATACTTTTGATTTATTGTAATGGTAATAAATAGTAAATATGCATGGATTTATATATGTATTTTTCCATCATACTTAAAAGCAAACATAACAAAATATGTACACAAACAAAGACTCCAAAGATCCCTCAAAACCAAAACAAAAATATCTAAAAAATCAAACCTAAGGAAATTATGTGTAAGACTACAATTAGTTTCAGTTAGAATACTTTGACTCATTTATAAAATGTAAACAAATAACTTACTTTTTACACTACATCACTCCCTGTGCAACACCCTGAACTTAAACATGGCAGTGATAAAATTAACAGCTGCGAATTGACTTTGTTTCCATAATGATACCTTTAAATAAAAGTACCGTCTAATGCTGCCAAATGGTATGGAAGGCCACAAAATTTAGTTGTATCGATGCTTATAAAAGTTGCTGGGCATTTTATAGCCTTAATGTTTTACAGTTAAGATATTGAAGAATGATTATATGTTAACACGTCAGAAGATGTTTGCTTCGCCTAAAATTATCTAAAATGTCTCATCTTTATTATTTTTCCTGAATGCTGATAATTGCAAGTTTGCTGAAAAGCTTTGTAAAAGGACTTGAAACGCATCTGAGCACTTTTTGCTTCATATCTGTTTGCACTGCATGGATACCTATCGTCAAAGTCAACTTTACTTCCAGGTATCATTGAGATATGATTCAGCAGTTTGATGCGATTGCAACGGCCATTGGTTCGAATACCAGTTGCGATGTTACTTCTCTAACAATTTCTATCTTCTGTGTCTTTCTACTCTGCATAAATAACACGCAGACTCGTATTTGATAATAGAGCTGTATTACTGCCATTGCAGGTTTACGTCACATGACGTAAGACGGCTAACCTTCAATGTTCTGTGCTGCTGGATGCTATGTCCACCGGTGCACGATTAGGAGCTGTTTTAAGTACCAGAGAAATAGACTTCCGAATTGACAGAGTAATACATTTCGATAGAGTGGATCCCAGACTAAAACGATAATTATTATATCAGTAATTTTCCTCTTAATTTGAAGTTATTATTAAGTTTCAAAGGTACTTTAACATTGTTACAACTTCATGACATTTTAACAACAAACACACTGGACTGAGTAATTGTCACTGCATTCTACATGCTGAATGCATGCATAGAAACCGAGGTTCATCATTGTTTGAGCCCGTGAAATGCCGCTGTTTTAGTGAAAAACAAGCTTTGGTTTCAGCCAAATAACTGAAGTAACAATTTTCCCTTATAAACACCCCTTTTAATAAATATTCCATCTAATAACTCCCCACTATGTTAAATGCCTCGGAAGATATAGATGCATTGCTGTTTTTAAGGAACTTTGATGAAACTGAAGTCATTAGTTTTGACAGCTTCTAAATAGGGAAGTTTAATCATAACTAAAGGATGCATGAAGGGCATCTACTGTAAAGAAAATAGGAATGTACCTTAGACTTCAAGATTTATGAATGTCTCCCTCTTTTAAACCTCCCCTGTATTAACCATTCCCCATCTGTTGAAATTTAAGTAACACCTTGGGATTTTCTTATAGGCCTTACTTTACGTACGATATACTTACGTCTTTCTAATATCCTCCGTCAATGGTCTTGTCTACCATGGAGTTGAGCAATCTTAGATCGTATGAGCTCAGCGAATTCTCTTCTTGACTACGCCAGAATAACAAGAAATACGAGCCACAAAGTGCCTGGTCGAGGAGAATATCTAAGCCCATGAGATTTGAAATATCACATGTCGCATGGAGTTCTTGTTATTTTTTTGTTTATAGTTACTGTTAGCTGCAACATTAAAATTAGGTCAAAATTAGGGACCTCTGTAAAAATAGAATACCAAATAACGAAAGAGGATTCCTAATTGTTTTCTTAATGCAAACAAGACTGTTTTATATAGAACCTCATGAATTATAATATATCTTAAAGTAAGATGAAGTTGTCGAGATACGCGTCGCATCTGCATCTTAAAACACAATTGATGAGCCAAAATACAAAGCGGTTAAATAAAATTCTGATGAAAACGGCATCTCATGTCAAAGAAATTCCCAGAAAACTTTCCTAGAAACCAGATTTAGTGCCAAGAAAATTCTCAAGATATACAAGTATACATTATTGCCTGTGCATCTCCAGCACACGTATGCCCCACTTACAAGAGATATTGAAAATACGTACTTGTCATGCCAAGAAGTATTTCGAATAAAAGAAGCCGAAGCACCTCAGTTACGATGCAGAGTAGAAATACTCTGGGAGTGACGAAATATGGTTGTTTAAGGAAATTAAGATGATAATCCAACTTCCATTACATTACGTGAGAATCTATACGTGATTATTAGTTATAGTCAGTGGCGTAGCCAGGTAAAAATAGTTGGTCCTTCCCTATGTTACGAAGTAGCAAAACAGAACAAATTTTCAAAAGCCTCCTTAGGAAATTTTCAATCACAACAATAACACGAAAAGGCACATTGGTGGGCAATGTAGCCACAAAAGTCCTTGGAGCCCAAATATATTAGATTTCCCCTTCAGCCACCCCAGAATGATTTTTAAAGATATTTACCTTAACTTTAGTAAGAGGACAACCAGCCTTCGTAAAAAGCTGGTAAAAACTGGAACAAAACCGGCACACTCAAACATCCCCTACAACTAGAAACATCCTGTCCTGCTCACTAAAATTAATTGAGTTGAACTCTGAAATAAGCCAGTATAGGCGGTATACATGGTGGTATTTTGGCACTGACTCATTCAGCTGGCTATGGGAGGCTTTTTATCAGAAAAAACCCTATAAAAACAGTGAGAACTTAATGTTATGATACTCATTAGAGAATATATAGATCAATATTGATGAAAATTTATATGAATTTTTTTTTTTAAATTTTTAAAAAATTTGTACTCCTGCCCAGCAGGGCAAGCAGGGCCCCTAGCTTCGCCACTGGTTGTAGTAGAGCGATCATTGGGAAGAACAAATATTTATCACTAAAATGACCTGTGCAACATAGAAATACCAGTAGGGCAACAACACTGTAGGTTGTTTACATCAGCATTTAATAGCGTGGGAAATATCTTTTCTAGCACCTGCCAGAAAAACAGAGAGGTAGGACAGTAATTTGGTGAGTTGGCATTAAAATCCTTTGTTGAATGAACAGACCCTCAGACAACTATAAGTATTAAGGGAAATAAGACCAGAATTGGGGACTACTATTAGAAAAGCCTTGTAGAAGAACAGAGAAACTGTTGAGAATTAAAAGTTGTCAAGAAATCATCTTCACTGTAAAGCAGAGAGAGAAACTAGGAAGTAATACTAAAGTTGATCAAAACTTCAACTTTCATGCAATTTTTATAAATTTCTTTGATAATAGCCCTCGCCTTTAAATGCAAAACTTGACGCAAATATTCATTCAAGAAAAAGTTTATTCCAGGCAGATGGACCATCCTACAACAACAGCAGTAAACGTTTTTAATTGCCTAGTTGCTTTTTTATGCCCGTTTTCTGTCAGTATGATTGACAATCTATTGGGGGTACAATTATAATTTAGAGCAGTGTTTTTCACCAGCCTGCCCGGGGAAAAAGGCAATGATAACGCAAACCCGTTAGTAAATTGAAATTTAATGGTGTGTGAACAACAAAAAAAGCTGTCTTGTGATACATCGCTACTGTCTAAGAACAAAATGCAATCAGTGTCTTAGCTCTTGATATTTCTGGAACACGAATACTCGTCTCTAAATTACAAAGAAATCACGTTGGTGATGCTATTTCGACTGCCAATTTGTATTTGTATATCTCTCAACAAAAGGGAGCTGGGAAATCAAATCGATGTCAGTGTAGCGCTACGTCTCCCTGATAATTCGATTCAGCCACTATTGTCTCACATTTTATCAATGACGTAGCAGCAAACATCCGCTAGCTTTGAATTGAAGCAAGCAACTTTCCAGTTCTTTGGCAATCCACTTTTACGTAATTTCAGATACCAAAATAACGCCATTGGTTAACCAATTCCATTGGTTAAAGATTGTGTTCGTAACAATCAGATGTGCTGCTAGTTATTTTTAAGTTATCTCTCCGTTAAGAACCACTTTGGTATTTACTGGTCTGCAGAGGCAAGATGGTTGAGAAGCACTCCTTTATAGGACATTAAAGGGTCCTACTAGGCGGCTGTGGGTCTGCACCTGTATCTGCACTTAGGTTACAGGGGGGGGAGTGAGGAAAACCGAATTACGTAATGCTCATCTTTTGCTAGTTTTTAAGTAATTCTGTTCCAGACCATCCAGCGGTTTAGTCTCAATCTACACTGTTTTGACCACAGAGTAGCCAGAATATTCAACCTCGCCTGTGCTTCCGCTCCACTGGACTTGCTTAATCATTGCAACTTATACTTGATTTACAGTATGCTGCAAATGGTTCAAGTTTATATAGCAATATGATGCAATAATTTGACCTCGTCTGTGGTCAAAACAGTTGAGAGCGAGCCTAAAACCCAGGATCGTCCGTCAAGCATGATGGTCTGTCACAATACTAAACTACTAAAGATGCTAAAAGTACTAACTACACTGGCTTTACTTGTCTGTGTTGCACTTGCATCCTTTCAAACATGGTAAAAATGAAGTTTCTTAGAATCGTTTAGGAATTATTTTAGCCTCACAATTTAAAAAAACATAAGTCTCAGAGTTAAAGAAGCATTATTGTTATTAAAACGTGCTGAGTAAAATGTGCAAAGCAGGACTGGTATTTAGAAATGAAGATAAAATTAAGTTCCACGCCTTAGATAACTAGAAATTAAGGGGAAATGACTAGATTTATACAGCAATTATAAATACTGAGTATCTAACGGATGGTCATGCATCACTATTGGATTGCATTTGTTAGATATACCATATAAGGGTGGAGTGTGTATGGCCTTAGAGCTCGCTTTTAAACCAATCTTGCTATAGCTTTCTTCACAACTGATTCTGCAGGTGCAGGGAGGATGTAGCCATCCAACTTCGCAACCATGGTACTGGTCTTTAGTCTACTTTTAGTACTATCCTTTAATAATTGAATGGTGTAAAAAGCTTTGATATAGGAGCAATATTTTATTAGATTGGACTTTCATGTCGACCAAGGTCATTGCTCATCACTAGTCAACAAGTGATTTTGACTAAATTTTGCTTCAATATGGCCTTTGAATTTAGCTTATTTCAGTGATATTTTAGCGGTACTGTTTATCTAATTTTAAAAAATGTTACCAAAGATGAAATATACGTTGTTCTGCTGAGATATCACGCAGTATGTAAGTTTACCTTACGGACGCGTTCTTAACACCAGAAATTATTTTTGATAGTTAGCATCGCTGGTGATCATGTACTGAGATCACTGCATCTTCTGTGAGAAACGAACCATCCATGCAACAAATAAGGCGAATAATATCGGACAATTTCTTGTAGTGAAGCAAATTGAAATAAGCTAGAGTGGATAAGGTCCTCGGCTAGAGGGGCAGGTGGCATGTTGTGCTGCTAAAATACGCTGAATCACTATTTATATATTCTGACAGCCCAAAATTAACAGATATCCAGTTTCAATACAAACTCTTGATAAATGGAACTGATGGTATCCGAAATAGAGGCTTTTATCTAGTAGTTCAACTTTGCCCCCTTCTGTGGCGCCTATTTTACTCAGAGCAATCAGATTTCGTAGAGTTGTAGTAATAAAAGCGATGAAAAATATAAACATATTACCAGAAAATTGTATGCGTACTAAATAGATTTATTGAAAATAGGGTTTCTTTTAGGGGTGATGAACATGCAGTATTCACTGGTTTCTTCGGTATTATTCACTCATTTTTTCTTCAAATGCGAGCACTTTAATTCGAGATACAGGAGATAGTTTATCGGAGCCATCTACATCTTCGGCCCCTGCTCTTTAACGTTTTCACATTTTCACATATAGGACAAGCTCATACACGTTTTGTGCAGTTAGTAATGATAAGCTACATTCATCTTTATGTAGTAACACATTTTCTGAACGCTCTCCTGCATTCACTACACAAGATCCCTCCTTCCCTTACGGTGAATTTACGATCTTTCACTAGGTCTAATGCATAAAGTCAATGTGCAGGGAATACTCTGGGCCCAACCTCAAGTGGCAAGAAATTGAGCATCCAGTGTGTACGAACAGCTTTACCATATTACCTTCTCAACGATAATGTGAGCTTCATGCATAGTGCTGTCGTCATCGTTCATCCTTCGGATCATTGGAATGGACAACAAGGGCAGGACTTTAGCAAGATAACAATCGTGAAATTTGACATGTGAAGGTATGTATCAGACATTTGAATACTAACTTTAAATCCACGTTTTTTAGCTGCCTCTGAAATTGCTCTAGTAACTTTTAAGAAAATCTTGACAAAAAATGCACATAATACGATGATGGTTTCCTCTAAATAGTAAAAGATACGTTGGAGAGTCATGATTGTCGATACGGAGTTCATTTACCAAAAATTTAATATCATTTCTCTTTCTATCTTTGCTAATTTTAACTCAACTTATGGGGTGTTTTCTTTTAGATGGGAAATCTGACCCATGTACCATTTTTCATGGCATTGATACGCGAGGATTCCTGAAGGCAAGTTACCTTGGGCCATGGGAAGCTTGCTTTCTCTAACAGAGCTGAGGCACCAACATTTTTGTGGTTTTTCAACAATCTTTTATCTTTGGATGATAGAACAATTTGTTTCGGTTTTTCTGTTGTTGTTTTGTTTGTTGTAAAATATACAGCTTGCCAAGTTGAGTAGCTGAAAGTGACTTATTCAAGATCACACTGAGATGATAGATTAACGGTATTGACCTCACGGTCTTCTTGCTCTGAACCGAGGCATGATTTATGCCATCAGGTTCCAAAGCAAAGAAAGCGCCTTCTTCCTTCTACCAGCTTAAAATTAGGATCTAGACCTGGTGATCACGTAATGATTGTTTTCAGACAAGCAAATCATGCGAGTGAAATTGCCATTTCTTTGACGTCACCACCATTAAAACTGTTGTGTGATCGCAAATGTTAATAAATCACCAGGACTGCTTGAAAAATCGAAGCTAAGTCTTCTTGGCTCATTGTGTAGATACAGAAGACAATAACCAGATTCAGAACTACATTTTATGGTTTTAGAGCAAGATATCATATACAAACTTACTTTTATTTGATTAGTGCTCTCAAGAGGTAAAACTACACATTTCCCAAACACAGCTTTGCTAGTCAAGATTTTCATAAGCATCAATTCAAGAGTGCTCCAAAATAACTCATCCATGGATGTTGTAGGCTTGCATAGGGCAGGCCAAGGCAATCCAAAGAGTACCATGTATTATTGTAAAATTTTAGAAGATTAGTATTCACGTCAAGTGAAAGTGAACAGAATGCCTCTCTTTGCCAGCTTCTCACTTCGCCTATGTAATGCATACTCCAAGCTGAAGCTCTTCTCGCTGCCACGGAATTAAATGAGGAAAAGACAGGGTGTAAAGTCACCACAGCCAATGTAACAGAAATTTTCGCGCTAAAAGAATCGCCCCAAATCATTTTGGAGGTCAGCAAACCGGTCACTTATAACGAGGAGCAGTTCTAAACCTTCATTTCAGGCTCATGTTCACTCAAAGTACAATCATCTTGTTCATTTTCTGCATCAAATCTCTTGTCAAATATTCGCCATATAATAGAAATGACACTGCCAAGTAGAATTAGTCTTATAATGCCATTTGCATAAGCTAAGTAAACATCATGTAAGAATTCATACTTGACCAATTCACTGGTGCAAACAGACAGTAAATATGTACACAGCGAAGTTATGAAAATCCGAGATAAAGGATGTGAGTGATTCCAAGGCTTTACTTTCAAGATGTTAGAAGACGTGAGGCTTAGATATGATACGAATATCACTGTTTGAAGTAAACTTTATTTTCTCAATTCATTGACAGCTGACGTTTCTGCATACTTCTAAGTACCTTGCTCCATTTTTACAATGATAGTTTCTACATTCTGCAGAGTGCATATAAGGGGAGGCGAGCATCTTTTTGCCCACGCGCGGGTCAGTGGTTCGAATCCTGTCGGTGGCATACTTTTTAATTTCTCTAGTATCTATTTAAACTTTAAAATCCTCTCTTCTCAAAAAAAACAATGAAATTTTCAATGGGCTGTGGAAAGCATGATGGGCCGGATGGCACTCTTTCCATGGTCATGTCACATGGCGCACAGGGGCTGGTCTCCAAAATTGTGTAGAGGTTGATGTCGATGTCCTCTGGGGGCGTATTGGGAGCTAATGTTGCGACTAGAGTAATAGACGGGGGTCACCTAGCTTAGTTGGTAGAGCACATGCTGCGAATGCATGGGTCACGGGTTCGAATCCCGTTGGTGATGTTAAAGCCAATGTCTCCTAAGTCCCATATTTCTTACAGTTTTACCTCAATATACAGATACGTCAGCTGAAAGTGGAGGTATGTTGCAGGGTCTTTCAGTTTAGCTAATTCCAATTGTTGTGTTCAGAGGGGTTGCTATGGTCAGACGTTGTTCCACTTTGGTTCCTCTCTCAATTTAACACTAATAATATCAAGTAGATTAACAATAAGTGATAATCTGTGTAACCATGATGTTTTTTGGATTCAGAATGCCATGGATGCAAAAGAAAGAGTTGAAAGGGTTCTGAAAGAATTATGAATGTAAAGAATCTAAACTGACGTGGGAAAATCTAATGAAGATTTTTGTCTTCTACTGAACTGCAAAAACATCTAATTATTGTACATATCTGTGTACGTACGTGTACATTCCCTATAAACCTCAGTTTCTACTTCTGTGTTCAGGCTATGCAGTAAAAAACAAGGAGACCCAATCGCGATCAAAGACCATTGCATATTTTAGCCCTTCACGGTCTAATGAAGAAAAGCTTGTAACTTCGCAACATGCAACAACCCAGAGAAAGAATCTTCCCACGTTGACCTTTCAGCCGAATCTGAATTCTGTGGTTACTTGTGTTTAATGGACTACTGTGGCACAAAATC
Organism: Carybdea cf. marsupialis auct. non (Linnaeus, 1758); assembly: GCA_010016065.2. NCBI lineage: Eukaryota > Metazoa > Cnidaria > Cubozoa > Carybdeida > Carybdeidae > Carybdea > Carybdea cf. marsupialis auct. non (Linnaeus, 1758). The sequence continues at coordinate 14,572 of JAAAKL020006124.1, forward strand.
ATGCTGTGTTAATTCAGTTTTTATCTAGACTATCTTGAAAGAATTTCAAGTATCGGTGTTGTCCTGATCATTTGAATTGCGACGCCTACCAACATCTTTTAGGTATTTTGAAGTTAGTAGTCATTGGGACAATATCAGAGGTTAATATGCATTATGAAAATAATAATTTATTTTTTAAACATCAGATTTATTTATTGATTGATTTGATAAACTATAATTTAGATAATCACGTCACAGGCATATCTAAATCTTTTCAATACAAGCAATAAACAAAACAATTGTGAAACTATAATAACAAATTTGTAGATATAGAAATAATGATGATGATAATAATTTTTTTTAAACTGACAATGTATTTTATTCACATATATCTAATTACAGTTAAACACTCGCAAATAATTGGCATGTTAAACTTCGAATTATACAACAGTTCCAGTTTACAAGAAAAAGACGACGACAAAAGCAACTACGACAAACAACGACAAAAAAAGCACAAAAAACCCCGACCAAAAAAACAAACCAACCTCTTTAAAATAAAACCTATTCAATTAGTGAATGTGTAATAAAAATATAACGTAAGAAAAAAAAGTAAATAATAATAAATAATTAAAAAAATGATAATAATAGATTTATTAATGATTTATTATTAAAATATAATTGATTACTATTATTTCTTCATAATAATTCTAATAAGTGCCTAACTGAAGACCTGCCCGTCCAAAAACGTTCTTTATTTGTGGATAGGACCAAGATCGAGATCAAATTACTAGTATCAAGTACTAGCCCTCCACATTCTCCTCTCTACCATCTTTATCACTGTCGTCTTCGTCATAGCAACTACTACAATTATTATCACCATCATCATAATCGTCATCATCAGCATCATCATCACCATAATGATGATTGCAACTACTATCATAACCATTGCCATTATTCTGGTTTCATGGCCATTATCATCATCATCGTCACCATCATCACACATCATAAACAATCTACTTGGTAAGTGGTGTTTAACCAAAAGAACACATCCACTGTTGCCTTAGACCTCTCATTCCACCATGTATTTAGTGTAAGGAATGTTGTAGGATGAGAAACCTAAGGTAAATACCTAAGGTAAACACATTTTAACACTGTTTGTCAGTACTTATTTATAGATAATTTATAAACTACAATGCAGATGTCCATGCACAACAAAGAGCTCGATAAAGCGATTTATAACTTATACTTAGTGCGAAAATAGAATCTTGATTTATTTTGACGAGGTTGTTAGTTCGATTTTCCCAGCGACAATAAATTGAAACTAAACATCTTTTACAATTGACAGTTTATATAGTTACAGTGGTAAATTAGAGTGACAATGGGATACAAATGAAACTATATAAATAGTCAAAATGTAAGATACGAGGTCTCACGGGGATTCCAACATGTAAATCTGCCAAGAAGACAGTAAGTAGTACGCATCTTTCTTTTCCGTTGTGATAATTTTGGACACGCAAAAAATAAAATTAAGGAAGCAAGAAGGTCATTTAAGTAATCAATCAATTTAGGATGATTTCAATAGAATCTGATAAAGCTGACAAAAATCTGACGAAATTTAACGAAAACCTAAAATATTAGCCTGCATAATTTCAGAACAGAAGATTTGCAACGGGAGGACAGAAGGAGTCTCTCGTCCAATACAACAGAGTTGAAATATAAAAAGTAGACAATAATAAGTCGACATCAACGATAGATCCTTTACATAAGAGATACTAAACCAATTTTACCAACCTGCAACAATAGCTTTGAAGCTCGAAAACTATCTGACTCTTCCTTTCTATCCTTTTGACATAACAAATTCATATTTTGGCAAAATTCACATTTCTGGATCCTCCTTTGCCACGCCCTTGGTGGGGATAGTCCAAAATTGCGGATTTGAGTATTTTTTCTTTGTGGGTTTTTTTTTCAAAAAATTCTGCCTCGTTAATTTGAAACCACTTTAGCTGTAAATGAAAACGTCTGTCTTTCTGCAATGTTAGCGAGAATTTCAAGTAATGTACTGTAAAAGCAGTGCTCACAACAGCATTTTGTCAAAAAAGTTCTGGAATATTTGCTCTTAGTAACTATCAGTCAATGAAGCCTATATATCACAGTAGATTGGCAATAATGTACTTTTGTATGAGGTAGGATCGAATGCTGTAATAGCATGATAACAGCAGTGTTGCACGGACAAAGTTGATAAAAATCAGGCAAAAACGGAATAAAAACTCAAAATGGAGACCTTACAAAATAAGTAGACCTACTTATATTTAAAAGTATACTATTTTTTAACAGGACGCTTCGATAGTATTTTTATTAATTTCAAAGCATTGTCCTGAATCAAGGGCGACTCCCCTTACCTTTAGTGGTTGTAAAATCTAAAGATCTTTCACCCGCTTGTTAGAAAAAAGCTTTTTTACATATAAAAACTTTTCCAACAAAATTAAACTCAGTATGTTTTTCTAGGACAAAACTGCAATATAGCAAAGTTTCAGATGTCAGACTGTCATTGTCTTTGAGATGTGGTTAGTTATTGAAAGGGCCTCCAAGAGACCTTCCCTTGTAGCAACTTACATCTACAGACCTCATATAGGATAGGGTTAATTTTTAGAACTGACGCAAACTTTCTTCGGTTCATAATGTTTTTAGCTTAAGTCATTGATTGATTGTTACGTTCCCACATGAGATGGATCTGAATGGAAGTGAACGAACTATTGTTTTGGTATAGAGTAATTCACAGTGGTTTGTTTACATCATATCTTTAAAGAATTCTATTTCCGTTAGACTCACTTTCCTTGCAACCACCAGTTCTAGCTGCATACATTGTAATTGAACTGTTATACGCCTACATTTTTAATCTTATCTGCTGAAAAGAATCAAAGTAACAATAATGAACAATGTTTCTTATCTGAAAATCGAGTCTTATCAAATGGTTGACCATTCCGTCGAAACAAGCTTTGCTGCTTCGTGTAGTTTATACAGAAAAGTCACAAAACAAGTGTTACATCTTTAAGACTTACTACTTCAACTCTCAATGACTACCATGTGCCACGAAATGGTATGCATAGTCATTAGACTCTCTATTCGGCAACAAAATCAACAGGGTGTAATTTATAAAGATACTCTGCGGATAACTCCTGAAGAAATTTTGTGTTTCATTCTTCATAATAGCTAGAAAAATGACTTTGGTAAACAGATACAAGACTTGCATTCTGCGGTCATTTTGCTTCAATGTACAAGACTTGTAGCTCCCAACTCTCTTACCTTACATTAGGACTTTGGTCTGGGAATTACCTTTACCAAAAATCCAGTCCACGACTTCTAACATGCAATATACAAGCCTTATATTTAAAAATAGGTATATCAATGCACCTGCAATAAACATGGAATCACTACTACTAGTACTACTACTACTAACAATTTTTCTTAAACTTCGATGATTTTTATTTTCTATAGTGAAATTTTTGCTACAATTTCTAGCCTATTAGTACCCTTACTGTTTTTGCCCTGCAGTTTTGTTGGTGGAGGTTCTATAGTAGATACAAACATCCTGAACATTTTAGAAAACTAGAATAAATAAAATTGAGGAATACAAGAATACGAAATTTGGCAGCGGTAAATAAACAACAAAAGCAGCACAAAAAGACCCAACAAACAATCAAATCAACAGAATGACGAGAGAAAAGGACATCACTCACTCACTCGATCACCTTGCGGTGCGTAGAGCCAACTTAAAACACAAGTGCTCGCCAGTGCTGACGATCGGCAGCGAGCTGCTCCGCTTGAGATAGAG
>JAAAKL020006125.1:0-18382 GCA_010016065.2 Carybdea cf. marsupialis auct. non (Linnaeus, 1758)
ACATTCAGAAAGCTGCATCAAGATTTTGCTGCATACTGCAAGTGGTAATAAATGTCATTGCTAATGGTTTCAATAAAAATCATTTTATGAAATAGAAAGATACTTACTGTGCCAAGTCTTGAATGAGCTTGCTGGACTAAATGAACATAAAATACAATAATACATTGCTCACGACAAAAATGAGCCACAGTTGATACACCCAACAACTTTAAAGTTTTGTACATATGTCACAATAAGCAACAACATAACTTTGCTATTGTTACTAATTACAAACTGTACAGCCTGATGCCTTATATCAAGTTTTGGGATGCATGATTTGTAAAATTGGTGACAGGAAGAATGTCAAATAATAATTCAATAACCTGATTGCCTACTCCTATCTACATTGAATAAAATAGTGAGCTAATTGCCTTTCTATACCTATAAAAACAAGTAAAAGCTACCCAATGTGAAGACTTCTGTTGTTTTTACCACATTACAAAGAGTACAGTATAGCATGGAATTGTATATTTAACAATGGTGGGTGCTTATTCAAGGGTTTGGCTTTTATTTGTCAGAGAATCCTAAATTGATGAAGGTGAATTGGAAGGGGGTAGTATTAGAAGGTGGCTAAATAATCAAGTTTATACAGTTTACAAATATACACAAAATCACATGTGTAATGTTATGACATGTGCAAGGATACTAATAAACATTTATTGGTATCCTTGCACATGTCATAACATTACATTTATGAAACCTTTCATTACAAGTAGAACCTCAACACAAAATATTAAAGGTTTGGTTAAATAGTTCAAAGATCACCAGACCTTATCAACAAAATAAAAATATACTATACACTATTGTCATGATGTTTCAAAGAGTACTAAATCTAGATATTGATACCAAAATTGTTACTTGAGAGTCATGTATTTGATAAATAAATAATATATTACTTGCAGCTAAGGAATCGGGAAAATATCATTATCATATATATAATACTGACTATGACATCATTCATACCAGATGTCATATTTTCATGACTATGTAAGCATAAAATGACCACTAACCTTTTCCTGGATAAGGATGAGCATTTGTATTTTAGTTGATTCTGAGATATTTTCCACAAATAGTCCCTGAAAAAAGGAAGGAATGCAATATATAATAGAATGATACCTTAATGCAGGAAAAACATCAAGTTCAGAATATAATTTATTTGTTAAGCTAAATTCTTTTACTCCTTCTCAAAAACCTACATACCTTGGCTGGGTAAAAGGGTCTGGCTGCGACCTCAACCTCTTATTCTAAAGATGCAAGTATAACTAAATATCCGAAGGTATACCCTTTGTATGTGGTAGGCCACTACACATCAATAAGAAAGATTCAACAAAGAGCAATTAATCTTTACCAATGTACATTTCTGCAAGCTTAAAACAGAAACTTTATACTGTTATAACCTTATATTGTTGTACATACAGGGGCCTAGAGTAAGTATACAACTGAATAAGAGGAGGCTGTCCAACCTCCTAGTTAAACAAGAAACATGCTGAAAAACTGGGTAGCATGCCACCAGCACAATTCTGATTTAGAATTTCTATTTCCAAAATCACATTTTCAGCTTTATCAGAATACTTCTAGTGATAATTTGTGGTGAGCAAAAGATAGATAAACATTTCATTTTCAAAATCCGAAAGTTTAAATTTATTATACCTGTAGGTGTTTTGCAACAATGAACTTCATATGTACTAGTGTGGCAAATTTAAAGAATTCAAATGAAAGACAGAGAGCTGAAATTCTATATATCGGCATTACCCTTGCACACTACATAATAACATAGGATCCAATAACATAGCATCCCAGTTTGAATGAGCATAGTAATGCAATCCCGACGAGAACAGGATGGTTCGTCAGTTTGCTAGTATATGGGCCCTATGTCAGGTTGTACCGGTAACTTAAGTAGGCCTATATCCAAAAGCTTTCAGATGTAAGCGAAATTCGTTCATTTTCGGCTTATTTTACGCTATAGCGTACTCGCCCGTTTCATTTATATGTACATGGATCTCCTTACATCATATAAAGGTAAAATCCTTCTAAATTGCATTTTTTTTTACCTGTAAAATGTCCAAGAGAAACTCATTAGCAAGACTGCGCTCCTTCTCGTTATGAGTTGAGGTCCGGCCGCTTGAAACCGAAAACATTTGGAGTCGGGAGATCCAATATGCATCTTTGTTTACCATAATTGCACAAGCTCCAAGTCAGTTTAGTTTGAATGGGCTTCCTTGTGATGATAAGGGGACATGAATTACTGGGGGCCTAAATACTTGTATGCCACCTCTCCTGGACCTTGAATCGGGGCCAAAGTGTTGTCGTCATTGAACGAATGGCTGACCTTGCATAGGACGGCAGGGCCTACAATGATGCGCATTTCAATGCATATAGGTACCGTAAAGATAAAACATCGTTTCCACTTTTTAGCCTTTTCCGATAACAAACAACTAATAAACTCTAAAACGTTAGATTCGAATGGTCAAAAGTATTGCATGTCAAGTCTTCTTGACTGGACTAAAGACACTTTTTGTACCCACATCAGTATGTCAGGAAGTGACATCGACTGGTGTGGAAATTACACAGAACCGAGGCCCAAATTTGTCAGATTAATTCTCCAGATAGTGATAGTCACTGTTCTAATCAGGGGAACAAAATGGTCTTTCTTCCTTTTCAGAGGTTATTGGACAATTGTGCAAAGCGAAAACAGTGACGCGACCATGGAAAGACTAGAGGGCACACGTCTTCTCCACTCTTCCGAAAGAGACAATTGAACAGGCAACTCATTTTGATCAAGAAGCTTTTCGACGATTTTCGCAGTTGGTCTACATTGGTAAAGAATCAAAAGTACAATACGACTGTTTATACATACAGTGAGGAGCGAAATTAAAAATCTGCGGACGTGCATGACGTTCATTGGCAATTGAAACCCAAACTCCTTTTGCCTACATATGCTCTGTTGAAAACGTGAAATATAAATAGACTCCAACACAGCAAGATGAAACTTAGAACGTTCCCTACTTAACATTCTAAAATGTTCATTATCATATCTTTCCTACCAGTAAAAATTTCCCCCAAACATGCTGCTCAATCGCAGATCGTCCGGCGGTTGCTGTCTATGGTCCTCTCGTAATAGCTGATTTTGCTAGCTGCTTTCTAGCAGAAAGTGACTCTCTTCTCATATCAACCTACGCGCGTGCTGCTTGATCCCTTCCATAAGCCTTTGGGGCGTATGGCCTACATACATATCCCCACAGAGATAGGGGATTTTCTGACAATTTTATATCGTGATATGTCTAAATCTATACAAATATTGTTCTTTGGTTGTCTTCTGTTAGCATCAGCGTATCCACAATAAAAATAGGGATGACGACAATAAAGCGTTTTAGCACACGTATTTTAAGACCTTACACATTCATCAGGCAGTCTGGTTCTTCTGCATGCCCAAACTAATCGATTCCAACTACTACCTAATGGCCTACTACCATAAATTCTTGGCAAATGAAATTTACCATAAGCAGACAGCTGCTCGAACTGCAACAGGATGCACTATCGTACTCGTATCGTATCAACTTTGTTTACTTGTCCGTACGTTGCCATACTTTCTTCACTTTATTAAGAGATTATGACTCATAGTCAGTCGACTGAAAATGTTCATTTGATTGACTGTATTACTGTAAATCTATGATCCACGTTACATCAAGTGATTGAATTTCTCCAACCTAGAATCATCGATGTCTATCACTTCCTCTTTAACTTCTTCATTCCTGGCCACTTTACTTTAGTGTTCTTCATAATCATCTTTAGTCAATATGTCTCACAGTATTCTTTCGTAGTTGTTACTTAGCTTCTCAATCCTGTTCTTGTCTTGATGAGATCTGCATCACCAGCATATCTGAGAATGCCATTTGAAGCTACTCCTACTCTCAAGCGATCAAAGTGCTCAGATCGGTCATCGTCCTTTACACATCTCATGCTAGATTCTGTATAGATATTGAATAGGGCTAGAGAAAGAACGCATTTTCTGACGCAAAGTCATTCGGTCATACCGTTTTCCAATCTCACTGTGCACTGTTGTTGATTGTAGAAAGACTGTATAAATATCACAACGTGAGATAGGAAAACAATATCTGACTAAAATTCAATAGCTGACAATAATGGGCCTTCTCAAATGCCTTGGAGTAGTCAAAAAAAGTAAAAGTATATACCTTGTTGCATATTCATGTATCTATGAAAAGCATTTAAAAGTTGAAGATGTGATCTCTCGTGTTACGATTCTCCAAATACCAATTCAAACAGAGACTAATTTTCTGCCTTATATTTGGAATCATACTTCTTAAAATAAATTTTAACATTATTTTGCTAGCATAAGGTAGATTGTTCTGTAATTTGCACAAAGTTGGAGATCACCTTTTTTGGCAGTGAGACGAATAAAACAGTCTGCGAGATCTTCACACACAGCTTGCGTATCAATGTAACTGAATTATATTCACCTGCCAGTAGTACCCCTGGCAGGGATTCCGCCATATCCACCATATCCAAATGATTTTCCTTTCTTGAGGCTTTCATTAACGCTTCAAACCTGTGCTTGCAATAGGATCAGAGTCATTACTTACACAAAACGCTGTCTCTTTGCCAATAAGCAACCTGAGAAATTCCGGACTAACATCCACTCTCATAACATGATCATGACTTCTTCTGTCATTAAGTGTATCGGCAAGTGAAACTAGGTCGGTTGCCATCGCCTCCTCGTTCGCAGTCCTTAAGCTAACTTTGAGTGATGTTTATCAATTGTTCACTAGAAATTTAAATTCTTATGCCTTCCACTACCCGGTGCCGCCAAATTGACAGTCTTTAATTGAAACCCGTTACCAGTTATTTTACTGCTGCCGATGAAACAACCCTACCTACCCAAGGGCCCCGCTCGGTTCTATGCCGCCAATAGACCCGCCGGTCATAGTTTGGGTACTAGCTGCGATTTTTGCGATTGTTATGCGACGTTCGTTGCGGCTACCAAACCAAGCGCACGACTTCTCCTTGCAACCTTCGTGGACTTGAATATCATACCCAGAACAGCGTTTAACAGTACAACTTCCTTTGTGAGTATAAAAAGATAAGACACGCATTTGTGTTGCCCCCGACTGCTGTCGAACATCTTCTTCCTCTTTTTCGTCTTTTGCTTTGGTAATTGCAAACGAATAGTCTCTGTTTCGCATTTACGTCTAGCTAAATGTACTGGGAAGCATAGCAATTTCCACAAAAATAGATAGTAGTGCATAAATGGCACGCACTCTGATGAAATGTAAAACGTTTATATATAATTCTAGCATGAGATATCCCATCTCCGATACGATACAAATTATGAGACCTTATGCAACAAACTTTTTAATTCACATAATCAGAAACAATTTACGTATTCTATAGAAAATAATTCACAATTAAAATTACAATATCACTATTGGTGTGACGTTTTCTTTTGCCCTACAAAACATTCATTTTAATTTTCCATCACGCCTCTCATTGAAAAAGTCACAAATTCACAGAATGGCTTTTAAACAATGAATATACAGCATTTTAGTTCGTGTTTATCCATGTTTCATATATATAGGAATAAGTACATTTTGATTTTTTATTGTGTATCATTGTAATACTATTCTTTTCTGCTCTTGTTTTCTCAAAATCAGTAAGGTTATATTTGAGTGCATCTCACTACCTAAGGTTGGACCTCATTTCTATCCACCTTTTGTCAGTAATAGTACATATCAACTTGAAGAAGCAATTTCGAGTATTAGCATTCGAGTTGAGATGTATTTTCTCTATAGTCATAAAATAGGAGATGTATATTTCACTTTTAAATAATGCCACCATTAAAGATCCTCAGGGTAGATTAGCGTCCTGGGTAGATCAGCGTCCTGGGTAGATCAGTGTCCTGGGTAGATCATGTCCTGGGTAGATCAGCGTCCTGGGTAGATCAGCGTCCTGGGTAGACCAGTGTCTTGGATTGCAAAACACTTCTTTTGCCTCTAGCAATGGGATATCAACTCCACAAACACTCCATTTACGGTTAACAATGCTAAATCTCCGCATGACTTTTCTATTTGTCTTCCTAAAACAAACAGAGATTTCTATGCTAGCATTTTCTTCTGTAGGACTGCCAAGATGTGGAACTCTCTGTCTCCAGACTGCTTTCCTCTTACTTATGATCTTGACACTTTATGTCGCTCCTCATCTTCTTGGATATCTTTAATTGTTTTTGTCTTAAATTAAATCTATTTTGCTCTTTACTTTTTATTTCTACTTCCTTCAAAGTATCAATACTTTAAAGTGTCATCCCTGCCTTGTATTGAGTGAATGATATAAAAACAAAACAAAAAACAAACAAAAACAACTGTCTGGATTCCTTAAAAGGGTTTTAGTAAATTTCGTGAAGCTCCGTACAAACATTCATACATACATACATGTATACATACGAACAAACATGCACACATGCATACATGCATACATGCATACATACATACATACATACATACATTGTGCTTGCGCAATTTGAGCACTCTGATATGGTACCGCATGAATTCTTTAAATTGCTTTGTAGCAGCGTTGCTAGTTACACAGCAAAAAATCCTGTCTCAGCGCTCTGCTCTGCATTGATGAGTCAAAAAAGAGCAAATAAGTTCTATCTGCAGATTGGACACATTCATACATACAGCCAGACAGAGAGACCGATAGACATTGTTGCATTAGAGAGCTAGATCTCAAAGAAAGCTAACAACTTAATAGGCTTTGCATACTCTGTGGTTTAGGCTCATTCTGGTAACGCAGCCGCTGTTAATTTGCATCGAATTTATGATTTCTTTCTCACGAAGTTGCTCTTTTAGCATGTGAGTCTGTCATTTAAATTCAATTTATCAACAAGGATATCTGAACCGCGTTTTCCTCCTTATGAAAGAATTCCTTGAAGCAGAGCTATATCCTAAAGACATTTGTGCCCTAGTGCGCAATCGTCAAGTTATATCATTAAAAGACCTAGAAGTAGATAGAAAAGCAACCACACTAATAGCAGAATTCGTTAAATCCATAAGCGCAGGTTTCCCTAAGCCAAAATTCAATTTGAAGCTTATTTAATGACAATTTAATTCCAATGCCAACATTATGCAAACATTAATCGTGTAGCAACACTTAAACCGTTACTTTACTACAAATTTAGATCAGATTCACCGACAGAAATTACTAATTAGATGAAAGATTTGGTTAATTCCACATTTTTTGTAAAAACGTTAAAGTTATTAAACCACTTCCTCTTCTTTCCTTATTTGCAATACTTACTTTTGTTTCTGATTTATAGATTAGTAAATATCATTAGTTGAACCTTGTCATGCCATCAGAAACCAATCTTAGAAACCAAAGATGACAGAGGTTACTGTTGCTTTACTCAAGAAAATGTGGTTCTTGGACATTATGACTACTAATTGAATCAGCAAACCTAGATACTGCTATCAATCTTACTAGGTAATTGTCAGTGGTAGGAATAAAGGTTATATCAGACAAGATGTTAGCATGTTTTTACTGAAGGTCGGACACTTACTAGATCTATATCTTTGCATTAGCTATAATTGAACATGATAATAGTATTGTTGTTATGGTAACATGTAATATTGTAATCCAAATAGCCCAGTAGATCTGGCGACAGTTTTTGCTAATTAACGAAAGACAAAATCCAGTGATCATACATTCTGCCGCGAGCATATAAGCTGAAGTTTGTAGCTTTATTGCTTTCAATCGCTTTCTTATGGTACAATTAAAAGCTTGAACCTCTCTTTATCAAGGACACTGACAAATAAGCGCTTTTATAGTTAAATATTATGGACACAAGGCCCATTGTATCCTGGAAACAGTCTTCCCTGCTTCTGACGTAAATCTTCGACTTAGCTGTTTATAAATTGCAAAGGAGGCCAAATAAGTTTTTAAAACAACCCTTTCTATTTCTGGAAAAGCCCAGATAAAAGTACCTGCAGTTAATACAGTTTTACATTGATTGATTTTGTTGTACTTCAGAGTTACTGACGCTTTGCAAGTTTTCATTGTGATCCACAACGAGGTTCTCGCCTCCGACGGTGACTGTTTTATTATATGATAGATATGTCTATATAAATCAATAGTGCCAGGTATCTAATGGTTCGCATGGTACTTGAGTAACCACTTCCCTAATTTCGTTTGATCCTTAATTGGTCCTTTCCAATTATCTTATTTACTCAAATGCCTCCTTTTTTAATCAGTCTTCATAAATTAGTTAGAAAAAACCCATAGTTTTAAGGCGGTTAAAAGTGAAAATCATAGTTTGGCAGTGTTGACAGATTAGTAGTGTGTCTTAAAGTCATAACCTTGCACAAATCGCCCAATGTTTGGACTAAGTTCTAAAATAAAACGTTTTATCGCCAAAACAGTAAACAAAAATTGAACTGCTTGGTTCAAATTGCCCGATTGGGGGAACTGTTGGGGAATAATTCGAAGTCTTGCAATCGAAATGCAATCGAATTTTTTCTGAAAGTTGATGACAAACTATAAATCTTTTCATAATTACCACTAGAAAATTTTATTATTTATATGACGTTTTATCGGATGCATGGAATTTATTGCTACAACAACCCACCATGACAAGGATTAGTATACGTACTAAGAACTATGTTGTGCTTGTGTAAGAATAAGATGATTGAAATGCTAACCCTTGAGATTGCAGATAAAGCATTTTGCATAACTCCTTCAAGAAATTTCTTAGAAATATTGACTGGCTTCTTATCTGCAAATTAAAAGCTACTGATCGTTTTCAATGACTTCGCATTTGTAATTTCCAAAAATTTTCAACAACCTGCAAAATCTTTCAACATCGGTAATAAACTATATTCAAATTACTATCTACATTCCCTTACTTAAAATTTGGTTTTGAAATACCCTTATTTACTCAAGACGTAGCATAAACGACTGCAGAGGCTACATCCATGCTATGATTCTATACTAAGTGTTCACTCGTAATCGTCCTTTATTAGACCGGTTTATCTTGAAAATAAAGTGATAATTTGACTAAATACGAAATACGCCCATGCTATTTTCTTATAAAGCACTTCAGCTGTAAATAGCTTGTCTTCCTGCCATCTCAAAAGCGAGAGAATTCTTGTTCTCGTCAGTCGTAGTGCAAACTTGAAAGCTACGTTACACGTTCTGGTAATATTGATGCCTTAAGCCATATACTAGACTGTAGGCAACCACTGATCTCTAAAAAAGACTGGATCGAGCTGCCCATTGTTCCAACTACGAAAAAGTGTAGTCAGGAGTACTGGCCCCCATTAGTTGAAATAGCGCGGGAAAGTCCGCCATGTTGCGTAACATAGTTTATTAGCTTTGCGTGATGGGGAAATGACGTCCAACGACTGACTTCACTTTCAGACGGAAGATGCTCGATCCAGTGTTTTTAGAGATCAGTGTAAATAACTGGCCAGAACGATACAACATGTTAAGAGGCAGATAGTTCATAAATGCAACCGGAGTTGTCTGGAATTTTTCAGAGAGACTTGCTTTGGCGACATTTAAAGAGTCATTTACATCTCTTTCCGATTCTTTCAACCGACTATCCGGAACACTCCTTCAAAAGCTATCAAGAATCTCAGCTTTCACTCCGCAGAATCCTCATTATGTTCCCTGATATTTAAGTGGCATCAAAGGGCTCTTAGACGAGAAGCACGTGAAAAAAATGTATAGATGGTCAAAGTTCTCACTCGCGGTTGGAAGTGGGGGTGGAATGTGTTAGCAAGTACAATAATAATCATGATTGTGAACTTGCGAATTCATCACGAAAAGTAGGATAACGACGATTGTGCGAGTTATGCTCAGAAATTCAAGACATTTTGTAAAGGAATATCAATAAAAAACCCTAAGATTATCAATACAGGGCATTTTATTGAATCCCGATTTATGTTGAACCGCGTGATCAAAATACAGGGTATATTGTTAAGGAATCCTTATTAATAGGACGAAAAAATTTTAAATTCAGGACATTGTGTAAAGGAATCCTAGATAACTATCAAGAGTATAAGTTGCCAATAATTTAGGCCTACTGCAATAGTACTCGTTGGCATCAGCCCAGTGATTTCACAATACCCAAAAATCTCTTTAATAATATGATAAAATTAAAATGATGTCAATGCATCTAACGAGCATCGAATAGGGATAAGCAAATTAATAAATCCACCATTTAATTCTGAAGATATTGATTATAATATTCCATATGTGATACGATACTTGAAACAACATACCAGATCATCAAAATACGTTATAGAAGCACTTTCGTTAAGAACATTAGAACAATCAAAAGTAAAAGCTTTGAAATGTTACAGAAATCTCCGTTCCCCCGATTTTTTACTCATAAGCCCAGATGTCAAAAGTTTGAGGTCAACCGTCAGTTTGCAAAACGTCCAGAACTTTCGGAATTTTTTTTCAGATTACCTTTTGAAAACTTGCCTGAAAAAGTGGTATTTCTGTGACTCTTTACTTTAGCAAGAAGGATCCGGCAGACTAGTGCACTTTCAAGTGCCAGGAGAGGCCCAATCAAGAATCGAAACGTATAAACCCAGAAAGATACCATAAGTAATGTCGGCGCCGCTTGTCTGTTTTGTTGCAGTGCTGTATCTCTACTACTAACAGTATTATCAATTGTAAGAAAGTAATTAGGCATTTTAATCGTGTAAGTGCCGAAACCGATATAGTGCTAGTAGCACTCCAGAAGGAAACAATGAAAATTTATTTCGTGTTAAAAAAAGCATGCTGAAACAGCTGCGAGATGCGCTGAATCGTCCTTAATAAGGAGTTCCATGCAAGATATAAGAACTGAAACGTCTGGTCGAAAGAGAACAGTGGAAGGAGGAAGACTCGTCGTCTGGCGTCCAGTTGTACTCTTATCCCAGAAGATGCGCCTTCAGGATCTTTTGATTTGGACATCGTTTGGCCACGTGTGCCAGTTCCAGAAGGAAATGTCGTTTATGCCTCTCTGCTAATCAGGAGGTCCAGTGAGAGATCGTCGTTTATGCTGTACGATGAGAGATTGTTTATGCTGTTTTCGCAAAGGACGTTGGACCAATACCTTTCGGAACATCCTTGCTTCCAGCAAGCAAGAAAAAAGCAGTGAGCTACAAACTATATATTGGAACTTATTAAACCACTGCTTTATTCTTTGATGATAATTAATTATACATAGGAATTGTGGATCAAACTTTGATAATTTCTCTATCTTGTTTTAAGTGATTCTTTGTCTGATTGTTTATACCTATAATGCAAGGAGGTTAACCTTCTACAGCCAGCTGGGCAACAAACAGGGTCATGTTGCGTGACTCGGTTTATGGAGACTCTTATGCCTCATTTTGTAACCAATAAATGGCGTCTGGTAATAACCACAGGAGACACAATTGAGGAATTTTGATAGTGTGTTGACTGGTCCCTGATGACAGTTTGTTGCGGCTTTTAATCTCACACATGTTCTTTCTTAAGGTTTCTCTATGTAGCGTGTAGCATTGCATACCAGAAAAAACTGTTGAAGATGATATCATAACCTGCAGTAAGACTTCATGCTACATAAGATCAGATAATTTATTCTCTAGAAATCATTAAATCACTTTTAATAATTTTGTAAAATTTGCAACAAAACAGGGTTTAAAGGAGTAGTGCCCCTTTGATGTGTCGTTCATGGGTTTTACCTTTGGTTTTACAAGCTGCAAATTAAAGAGGACAGTATTAGCTCTCTACCTAAATCATACTGGGTCCTATGCTGCTGGAAAAATTAACATTAAAAACTAGTAAATCTTATAAAAAAGGACCATTTCTTGACAGCAGCTGCTATTGAACCCGAATGGATTAAAAAAATTATTTTGAACTTCTTGGGGATGGGCAAACCTTGTGTCTATTCTAAATAAATGGGCTGGAAGTACTAATTTTTATTTTACCACTGCTCTCTTATACTAGAAGTCACGTGTATACCAACACAAGAGGACATTTATGACTATTACACAATACCGCTATAAACACTTTTCTTTCTGTAGGGAAAAGGCAAATAGATCTGAACGTAGGGGTTTCTTGAACATCTCTAATAAAATAATTGGGCATTTATACGGTCAACAAACTAGACAAAGAGGTGGATCAGCAGATTATGAAACTGATACAAAAATACATATGCACAAGGCGTGTATTTGTCTAAGTATGTTGTCAAACATCTTAAAGACTGGCAAAACAGGTTCAGTCAAGCGCCATCAGTCTTTGTCAACTTGTCTTTACCTTAATCATAGGACCCCTTCAGCTTATGAAGCGGAAATGGGAATGTTGGGAACTTTAGGCAGCGGTCAAATGATTGTATCCCCGTTTGAATTGTTCCGCCTCGACACACCGTCTCACTTTGAACATGCGTTATAAACACTTGAATTGTGCTGACTTTTTCTCACGGTAATTTACAGAGTATGTCGTTCAGCTGACCAAATTTTTGCTAACTTAAGCAACAAAAATTGATGAGAGAATTCATTGTTATCTTACGCAATACATCAGGTAAGTAAACGTTGACAAAGTGAAAACACGTGGAAAATAGCAGTGTCACGTGTAAGTCGTTAGATAGCAATGTTATTAGTTCCTGTTGCTGAATGTACGACGTTCTCTGTAATTGAAGAAGGCTACGACATCTACGTCTGGGTCGTATGTGGTTGATCAACCATATCCCAGCATGGAAGAGCCCTCTGCAGGTTGGGAACAGATGGGTAGGAGATCGTGTGTTATCAACTCTATGTTTGAGGGCATCTTTTCTACTCCTTGGCGTCTGCAATGACTTAATATAGTTGAAGATGAAAACTGAAATTAAAGAGCAAGCTCTGCGAGGCTGAGCCTTTACTCCACTCCTTGAAAGCTACAACTCTCGACCTAGTCTCCCATTCCAGAAATAACAGCTCTCTCTGAACAGAGCGTACTGTTGTTGCCACACTTTCGCAAAAGACTCTTGCAATTTTCCCATCACTTCAACCATGAGCAATAGCAGACTAATGCAAGCTTTTACTTGACCTAGATTGAATAAAGATAAAGCAATGGAACACTTAGATGTGACAGCGTTGTCCATATCTTATTGGTTGACATGCCACTATCTACACAAAACACAAAAAGTAAAGTCGTTAAATCCTCCCTTAATGAAATGAACAGCTAGTGTTAAACCATCTGTCTTTTTCTTATACTTCGAAGTTATAATCATTTTGTTGTGGCATTCCGTATTGAAAAGTTCCCCTTAGAAAATGAAGTTGGGTTTTACATGTGCATATTAGATTTAAATGCTCTCAATACTTTGTAAGAGGGTGCTTGTGAATTTGTGAAGTATGAGATTTCGGGGTAAATGTTAAGTTTGGTGGTCATTTCTTTAAGTTATTAAATGACAGAGAATATTGTTGTGCAGGTCAGGTCTGCTATAAGCCACTTTACGGTACGATGAATGGTTGCAACAATGAAGCAGAAAGATATACGATACAGACTAATTAAAGCTGGGAACATCATGACCCTTGTTGATGCACTCATTTATTTCTATCAGACGAGATAAAACATTCCTCCTTACTTATACCTGCAGCATTCTGCGAACCTGCAGCGGTTCATCACTCACGACTGGTCTTGAGTTACTTGTTATCAAGGGCCACTAGGACTCGCAAATTTATTTACGATGCCAAAGATCTTTGGTTTTACAACATAGATCAGCGAACAGTCCAAAGTCCAACAGCCTGAAGATGGGAGAAGTATCTCTCGAAACTTAGCTCCGAAAAAGACTACGACTCAAGACGTGACAAATATCTACCATCAATGGCAACAACTGAGTCGGCAAGCGTCAGAATGTTTATCTTTGGTTTTATTCTTAGCCAAAGTAAAACACTTTCTCTTTTCACTGGTTCTGTACCCTCTTCAGCATTACGATTCCTCACTTATTTAAACTCTTCAAGGGGAGGTATTAGTGAAAACCTCGGACAGCTTTCCAATATCGTTTAAGATCACGATCATTTGTAGACAAAGCGTTGGTCGGGACTAAAAAGCAAGGTAGTGCGAAGGCGTGGTTTGGATAATGATGGGGGGTTAACCAGCATGATAGAACCGCAGAAAATATGACAATACATTGTAAAACAATTGCTGATAAAATAACTCAACTATTTTTTTCTTAGTTTAAAAAATATTCTTGGGAAAGTTTCAATGTAAGCTGAACTAGCAATAATATGGAACAAACTGTATTTAAACCCATTTTCAATCTAGGCATTTTAAAAATTAAGGAACGCGTGACTGGAGATGAAAGATTAGACTGCCGTGTTCGTAGTTTCTACTTTATTGTCTATTTTCACTTTGTGATTGATTAACAGATTTCAATTCCTGTGGCAAACCACTCATTTACTTAACAGCTTGTTTGTCGAGTCCGATCATATCATTGATGAAAACTAAACATGAGCTCTAATCTTAGGGCTCCATATTACTATATATATATTTCAGTGATAGAATAAGTTGTTCGTGATACAAAATTTAAAGATACTTTTGAATAAAGTAGACATTTTTTCCACGAAGCTTTTCGCAAGTTCTCTTCAGAGTCATACACATAACTGTTTATAAACAAAATGTTCACGATATTGTTGAGTAGATGGAACAGGAATGCGGACGTAAGAGAGCGCTTATATTGAGGTCGGGACAATTTCTACAATAAAAGTGGGCTGGAAACAACATATTCCAAAATAAGTTCATTGTCAGTACGAAGTCCTTCTGCTTGCAGAGGGAGGGCTTGTGTAGCTGCATCTAAACAACTTCCAGTAATTTATGATGAAATACAGAGCAAGCTCTATACAAGACAGTTGTGGGCAAAGCTCTCATGCTAGCATCACATAATGAGTAGTATTAAATAGTAAGGACGCAGTAACAACACGTCCATCTTCGATCAACTCAACTTGAAGACTTCTTCTCAAGACTAAACATGCACGAGGTAATAACACAACAACAAGGTAATTACGCCTCTGATTGGCTACTCAGAACAAAAGCAACCATAAAAGCTAATGAGTCGGAACAACAGTGAACCAAGTTTCCTTTCGTCTGCATTTTAGTTGTAGCTAGAGAGGCTGTGCCTTGGTAGTACCACTGGTTACTATTATTCTTCAAAATTCATCCTTTCTTTGACCCGTTTATTGGATATGCAAAGTGCTATTGCAAAATATATGAATGTTTTTAGCCGGTGGTTGTAGCCTTTTTTATTCGATTTCTGATGTTGACACTTTTTCTTCGAGTCAACCTATTATTAAATTTTATTCAAGTCGTCGCCCGATACGAGGCTCCACCTACAGCCACCTAACATGCAGACACACTGTATTAGCATACGAATGAGGGGTCTGAAAGAGGAGGAGAAGAAGAATGATATCTCCCCCTTCCTGAAAAACGCTAAATAATACCAATGCTGGTTAAAATGTACCATTGTATCCTCCAGAATGGCTCTGCCTCGTTTTGAAAAACCCTGCAGACGCCCATGATTATAAGTGACAAGTTTACTCTAAATGTAATAGTCCCCAGGTTTCCAAACAACCAATTTTGTACAAGTTAGTTGTACGCTATAGAGGGCAAGGGGCATTGTGTTCCAAAATTCCAACAAGTCGAAATGCAGGTAAAAATGATGGCTCTTGTTCGTGAAAACTTGTTAAGAGACGCTCTAAATGCCTGTTTTCCGTTGTATTGCTCATGGAAAATATAACTTGAAACTGCCTTATAAAATTTGTCGAAGTATTTAGATGTAAACTATGGGTAAACAAGGTTTTGCCCCTCCATCTCTACGCACTCCTCCTTAAGTGGAAGTGGCATGTAACAGCTATGACACTTATGTCAAGTACTTTCATTTTAAACTATTGGCAAGAAACCTTATAGCTGAAAGAACACTACTGTATGTACTCAATAAATGGGTGGACTCAGCACAATCGCAAAGATATAAAATACCGCGCGCTTTGAAGCATTTAAGAGGATGTAATGTGTTTTATCTATGGAGCATTTGACGCTACTCCTTACTTAAATAAGAAGGACAAGCAGTTGCACATTTCTCGCAATGAAGTAATACAAGTTGATCGTCCGGTCTGATCTGATCAGATCGCACAATATATATTTTACCGTATGTTGAATTGATGTCGTTTGAAAACCAATTTTTCCGTTAGAAATGATACTATTAAAATGGCAAATACGCTACGAACAAGCCTCGAACCCATAGCTCATGCATTGGCGGCCTGTGCTACAACATCAGCTTCATGACCCATCATGATAGTACACTTTTCTGTTTAGTCCCCACATCGTCTCCCAATAGATTTTATTGTTTGATAACGTTTTAAGGAACAAAAGCATGCCAAAGAAACCCAACACGCAAAAAGCGACGATATAGCCAGGGGGGGCATTAGCTATCTACGTATTTGCTGAGGGGAGGGGTCAGTGGTAACGTAAGTTTCAAGTTCACTCCAGTTAATGCCCGGAGACACAACGATAAGATAGCTGTCATTATCAATAAAAAATGTGATACAATTTATCTTAGAATTTTTTCGTGGGGACATTAAATAAGACAGGATATGATAGTGCTCCAATAAAATGCAAGTTTTTCAATCATATTGGGTCATGCGTTAGGTTCAGAATTATAGTAGAGCCGGAGATTAAATACGTCACCAACATATATTTACCCTTCTTTCAACATTTTTCATCGAATTTAAAACGAAATGCCAATTTTATTCTGCCGACAACTGGGAAAGGTGCTCCTCCATTCTCTCTCACTGATGCCCCCCCCCTCCAATTGGTACTACAATACTCGGGGCGTTTTTAAAGGTATTGAAAATTTCAAATCTTGTACAAAACCAAAGCTGTTTTCACCGAGGGGAATTAAAAGACGATAGTAATATTATGGTCATAAGAAGACGTAATTTTTGTGCGGTTCATTTTTTATAAGTCGTTCAAGGAGTTTTAAAAATTCTTTTTGAGTAATATTAGTTCTTATCACTTAATTATTGGTAAACTTGTATTGGAATGTTCCGTTATACTGTTTCAAAATGTTCAACACATTAATCGTGTACTTAGTATCTTAATTTCCTTTTATCCAAAACGTGTCCTCAATATTTGTTGTTTTAACAGTTTCTCTATACAAAGTATCAACCTTTAGCGTCCCATCATTTTGCCTCAGGCTGAACTCCGTGACGCTAGGCATTTCCTAACCCATACTTCACGCCGCCCTCTCCCACCCCTGGTAACTGTCAACCAACCTCCCACTTATCAACACTTGTCAAGGCTCAACAAAACGGTTTCTGACATTACAGCAATAGATGTACAAATAGTTCGGTAGTAGTACCAAACGAAAACCAGTACGGTCAGTCATGAGAAAATTCGCAGAATGAGGTAA
The DNA here is from genome assembly GCA_010016065.2 of Carybdea cf. marsupialis auct. non (Linnaeus, 1758). Taxonomy (NCBI): domain Eukaryota; kingdom Metazoa; phylum Cnidaria; class Cubozoa; order Carybdeida; family Carybdeidae; genus Carybdea; species Carybdea cf. marsupialis auct. non (Linnaeus, 1758). The sequence goes on from JAAAKL020006125.1 coordinate 17,465, forward strand.
ACAGACAGCAGGCGGATACTGATTTAGGAAAGAGAATACGGTCTGGAGTATCACGTTAGCAGAGAGCGAGGTAAGAGATCCATTGTATTGTCATATCCTATTTGCATTTAAACAAGATGATAAAAAAGTCAGGAGTTGAAATGACTACTAGAGTAGGCCGGCCTACTGATGGAATAACCTTAAGCTTTTAAACAAACTAACTGAGGCAGTATCTGATACATCAAGTTCTGATAACAAAACTCTAAAGTTTTGTTGACCTAAACATCAGTCTGGTGAGTAGCGGGGATACTTTATAAAATGGATTTAAAACTTTCCATGAGTTCTCTTCTCTACAAGCAAGTAATCAAATCAGCAACATGTGTCACTGCTGCACTAGACTGACAAATCATCCACGCTTCAAGATCACATTCTTAAAAACTTATAACCTAAAATTTCCCAACAAGAGGTTCTAGATCTAAGTATATCTGATCATCAACTCACGAATAGCTCAACAAAGACAATCCATCAGAGAATCTATAAGCATATTGCTGCTGAAACGTGTTTACTTAAAAATTTCGTGAAAGAACTCTCTTAATAGAACTAAGGATGATAGATTCCCCAACTATATTAACTATGACAACATAAATGCAGTGCGCTCCCATTTCACTCAGGTAGTCGCCCATTGCTTGACCAGATTGCCCCATTTGGAGAAATACGTATGAGGAAAGACACTTTGCAGTGGATTGACCAAGTGGTCATTGGGGCAATAAGGAATAGAGAGTTATTAACAATGTTCTAAGAGTTCACTCTGATTTTGTTAACGTCAAGAATCACATAAGAATGCCTGTAATAATATTGAAAACAAGGGTCAAATCAGTTGTGACTCGTTAATCAGTGTTAAGAAGTTAAGATATCTTGTTCTAATATATGTGTTGCATT
>JAAAKL020006126.1:3500-18380 GCA_010016065.2 Carybdea cf. marsupialis auct. non (Linnaeus, 1758)
CCCTGCTTCCCTGCTTCCCTGCTTCCCTGCTTCCCTGCTTCCCTGCTTCCCTGCTTCCCTGCTTCCCTGCTTCCCTGCTTCCCTGTTTCCCTGCTCCCCTGCTTCCCTGTTTCCCTGCTTCCCTGCTTCCCTACTTCCCTGCTTCCCTGCTTCCCTGCTTCCCTGTATCTGGCAACAACGCTGTGGTTCTCTTACAACCTCTTTGCAATTTTGTAGTCTTAGTTTTGGTGTGATGGTGCAGTAGCATAAAGAAATAAGCGTAGACATATTACTAGGTGGGTGGGAGGTTGTGTGGCGGGGTGGGGGTTAGAGAGGTGGTGTGTCGTGTGGTGTGGAACTGTGGTGGTGTTGCTAATATAGATTATCACTATGGCAACCCGAATGACGTAGGGTGATAACTAGCCTTGTATTCGTATAGGAGAGGTGGGGATATATTTACATCACTTTATCATTCTCGTAGACAAATAACATTCCCCTAAAATTTAATAGAGGAAGAGTTTACGCTTAATTTCGTTTGGCTTGGAGGGAGGGGGGAAGATTTTGGAGTCCCCCTTAGTACACTTTTGCAAGCCATTTCCAACCCGTTGATGTTACAACCTTGAAAGTTCCTACCTTATACTTTTATTCTATGGTGATATTTGCATGTTTGAGTTTTATGGCAGATATGCTCATATATTTTGTTGGAAAATTCTAGTGTCGATTAAAACTGGAACTGGAGTTGGCTAAGTGCAGCGTCCTCTAGTCCGTTTACGCACCCTTATCCTCAAAGTAGAACCAAGTACTGCCATTCTCACACTCATTATTATTTTCTTTGTACAACGAAATAAGTTTATACTGAAAGAAAAAAGGTAAATTCGAAGGCGGATTCAACATGAAAGAAAATTAAGCTAAGTCACGTGTTCTAGTGTCTCTTTTGATCAAGTAATGACGGATTACTTTCCTTTTCTCCCTCTTTTCAACGGTATATAATACATAATTATTACAAAACTTGGAAAGTTTAAAAATTTAGTCATGTAAACAATGCTGTCATGATGGTGTCGATCGAGGATTGATAAGTACGTAGATTGGAATAAATTCAGATATATTTTAGAATCATACCTACATAGGTTAAGTAATTGAATTATCATCTTTTATATGAAATCATAGTGTGAAGAGTGAGAAATTCCTCTTCGAAATAGTACTCAAACACACACTATTTTTTGTCGCTACTGATAGTGCATTTCTTTAATTTTCTTATTATCTTGTAAGCCAGGTATGGTCATCTGTCCTCCATTAAAAGCGTTAAAATGACAAAAGGGAAAGAAGAAGAGGTCCCTTGAAGAAGACTGTTGTTAACAAGGATATACTTTGATCAATTTTAGATTACTCATCAGCATCTACCACTTCCTTCTCATACATCGCTTTCAATACTTGTCGTAGCTCAGTTAACCCTTCAACTTGTAAACAAAGGTCGTCTGCAGTAAGTTCAAACTACTCCATTAGCTTCCAAAAGTGTCAGTGTGTGGATAAATACAATCACTAATAATTGGTAACCTTCCTTTGTTAGTGGATAAAGCTAGAAATAGTCCCATACTCGGTCACATAGCGTGATGGATGTGATATGATAAGGAATCGCATGTCCTGAACCCTGGCATATTGAGATAAGATGTCCAATTCCTTGCCTTGCCGAATTTTTCCCTTCTCCATCTAATGCCAGGTACACATTTTCCTGCTGGGTTTGCAGATGCAGTTTGCAGTTTGAGTTGTAGTCGAGGGTGGACTCAAACCATAACTCCCCTGCATGCTAGACGAGCTCTGCATCTAGCCAGCTAATTCCCCTCCTGCATTTGCTAGTACATCATTTAAAGTGTGAACTTCCATCTCCTGTTAAAAATTTTTTTCTAAATTGCATCTTAAAGAAGCGCAAGCCAAAAAATTGTAGAATGTGTCCTCCTACAGCGCGAGATTCTTCCTGTTGCATCGTCAGACTTTTGTAGCATGTTAACTAACCTTCATTATCCAATGCAAAACTGCAGATATGTGGGGAAGTATCGCCTGAAGTTATTTACGCTCGGCAGATGATTTTGTTTATTTCTTTTTCAGTCAGGATGCAAAGGCTCTTCCATTTATTTTACGACCTAACGTCTTCTATAGAAGCTTGTAGAGCGACTACTACACATATCAAATACATTTCCCAAATTTTGTAAATATTAAAGACATATATGTACACAAGTCAGAAGAAGAGGAGCTTTGACAATTTGAAAGTAAGTAGGGCACAGAGTTAACGTGAGTTTTGGGAGAGATGCAACGCACTGGCCCTGGTAGTATATCGAGAAATTGATGCTGTTAATATATTAATTAGTTTTTCCAATATTATCTGTTAAAACACTCGTTTTGAGGGATTGCTTATAGTCAAGTTATTTTCCCATCGTCAGAAGGTTACTAGATGATGCTGATTTCAAGGTAAGTCCTAAATCAATCGATAAGAAGTAGTTTATAATTTTCATCTGTCTGACTTCCCCCCAGAATTTCATATCAACTTATTTTTTGGCTACGTAAATTAGCCTAGTCTACTAAGGAAAAAATAACCTGACTCAAAATCGTTTGCATAGAGGGTACATTTAAAGGAATTACCAAATTTCTGGACATATTTTCAAACCCTTCCTGAAATGATCGCTCGTTTCAGGTACCAGACCCCAGGTAAACAGAGGGTCTGTTTTTGATACAACTACAAAAGAAAGAAATAGTACCAAAATATCACGAATATACATCGAGTAAATATTTTAAGAAAGGGCTATTTCAATATTTCACGAAGTGTTTATTACTTAAAATTGGTAAAGAACGACTTTGTTATACAGAGATAGATAGAGATAGGATTTCCCCACTCAAACAACCACAATTTTATGCACTTTATATTTGTTCTGGTTGCTGTGGCAATGATATAATTCCCTGAGTAACATTTAGAAGTCTTTGCCATGCAATAAAAATTAAGAGTAAAGTCTAATCCCATTATCTAGGCCTCCAGTTCCTTAAAAAATTAATACTTTTAGCGATATTCCAATCTATACATTTACAACTGCTTATTTCTATAATCACTTAATGGTGACTTTTACAATCTTCATCCCACATCTACGTCGTTTTTTGTTACTTTCATTATCACTTCGTCCTTCGTTTTATTGTCATATGATTTTGCCAGCTTCCTTCGAATCAGCTTTCCGAGAAGATTTATGCAGCTTCCTTTAATTAACGCTGTGAAAAGTAGTTTTAAAATAGGATGAACACAAATAGGTGCTTAGATATCAATAATAAATGCTACAGATTGTATGAAAAAATGCAGAATCATGTTTGTTAAACCTGTTTAAATTGTTTTGTTAGGGGCGAGCATAAAGTCAACATCTGATGCCAAAGAACAACTAGCTGACTAATTTTAAACATCATCATTGTTACACAAACATGTCACATTGTTTGTAAATATATTTACGGTAATGTCGTTATTAGCAAGCAGACCCAATCCCATTGTTATTCAGAGACAAAAGGACGTTGTTTTTGCCCCTGACAAGTAGACTATCTGCGATGGGGTACATTTCGTGATGCCTCTATTTAAATATTTGTTTTCGAGTCTGCTAAATTACAAAATTTTGCAGCTAAGGTGACAGCTTGAGGAGGAGATATATGAGTGAGTAAATGATTTTCTTGAGAACGGAATAAGCACCGCAGATTGTCAGTCAAGTTAGGAATACAATCTTCCAAAGAAAGGACATTGCTTTTCAAAATGTCATGTTTTAGGGGTCTGTAGATCAAGAGAAATGCCTAGCAAATAAGTTTATTGTTTGGAAATCAGTGTATCCCTGAATTGTTTCTATCGACCATAGTGCAGGATACCGAACTTGGAATACGATTTGTAAGATTGGACGATAAGTTAATATACTCAAACATACTCTTTTCTTTGATAAATTTGCGCAAAGATTTTACAAAAAGCTTTCCGATTAAAACATGACAATCCAAAGAGACGAAAGAGCTTCTTTACGTTCGGTTTCAGGGATGCAAGCTTAGTTTGTATGGGAGAAAGCATTGCAATGCCACTACTGAAGTAAGTTGCATTGTGGAAAGCCTTTTCGTGGCATTACTGTCATCAATTGTAACTCAACGCAAAACCTTAACGTGGCATTAATGTATAACAGCCTTTAACCACTGAAATATTCTAATTTGCTCTTATGAAGAGACCCTTGAACATGATGACAAGCCTTCCATTCATTTTGGTGTCACTGCACTAAGGTGTCAAATCGGCACGTGGGTATGATAGCCAAAATACTTACAGCTGTAGCGACTAAACTGCAAAGTTAATACGTTTTGGGGAGAATATGGAAATTACAGTCCACATAAATCAGACACTTTGCTTTCATCAGTGTTGTACAAATTAGTTTAGCAAATCAAATATTGAAATTGATTAAAAGGTAGTAAGACCATAGGATGGCAACAACGTTTTCAACAGAAACCAAAAAGGCAAGAACATAACTTCCCCTTCACGGCTACGATAATTTTTTGTACACTGTAGTATAGATAAGAAAATTAGTTTTTGTTAAGATTGACATCTATCTTGAAGCATGCCGGCAGATAAAGCACCTGACCTCTCAAATCTAAATTCGGTGACGTCTTTCCTGTACAATATGGGATGAGATTGTTCGATATGAGAGCGTCCGGTAGAATTATTAATCTTTCTTTGTCTGAGTAATGCCTGGCCATTTTTGGCTGCTAATTACTGGTACAAAAAAATTGCTGAATTGGCTGCACCTGCATCTGGGATATCACTGACGTCTGTAAAAATTGAAAACAAAAAAGGATCTTTACCGAATAGATTCTGCAGAACCGGCAAAGAATTTATCATGGATTGATGTAATAGTTTTTCAAATAAGCCAACCTTTCATTCCGGCTTGAAAGATATACTGACAGATGTTTAGTAGACGTACTTTCACATGCTTGGCAAATGTATCAAAGTGAAACAACAGGCAGTGAAAAGTGACCCAATTTATTTTTAGTAATTTAAATTGATCCCTTAATACCGTTTCATAATATAACTTGACGTGCCTAAGTGATGTTTTTAAATTCACAATATGAAATAATCAGATCAGCTTTTCTTAATTAGGGTACAAATTAGAATGCAATGGTGTATAGGCCTACATGTAACTGATCATATGTTTCACCATTTGCACTTTTAGCGTAAACGTCACCTTCTGTAGTAAGCTGGTAACTAGTCTCTGTCGTTACTCACCATGTCACGTGACCTCTATATAAATAGAAGTGCATTATCTAAAGATTTGGTTTCTGTGTCAGTATATCACGCCCTATGCTACAAATTGGCGACAAGAATGGCTGCGTCCTACATCCTACGTCACCTCCATATCGGAATAGCTTTATTTAAGAATGTTTTGCACACTCCCTTCCATAGCCAGCTCTAGGGTGCTCTTATAGAGTATGGACGTGTGTATGTGATGATATCACTGTTTTAGACACGAACCCCTACTCCGGTGATCTCCAAAAATGGCAGCACCCAAAATGTTTTATTTATGCAACCATGCTGTTGATGCCCGTTATCTATCCCTTGCTCCTCTCCCCTTAAAATAAAAGGCTGGAAATTATCGATTTTAAGCAAGAGAAAACCAGTTATAACCAACCAATATGTTCCATAAATGCAAAATAAGGAATACTCAACCTTATTGACTTAGCAATATCAGTATATCAGTATCAAATGTTGCTACAAGTCGTACACATTCAAACCATCATATATTTTAACATAATGATCAATGACCTATAAACGTTTAAAATTTAAACTCAAGATAGTTTTCAGCTGAGTTATCAATGACTAAAATTGATTGTTCTTGAGTCTTATATCTTTGAAAACCTCTAAATACTAATTAAAAGTAGATTAAATCAAACGTAAAAGCTGTTCACTATATTATTATGCCTTTTCACTTTACCTTACTGATACAGATAGTCGTCATACAAGGGATATCCACTATCCACTTCACTGATATGGACATTCAGTAGGCTTCGCTGATTCATATTAGAGATATTCACTATTCCTCGCTTGTTGATATAGTCAATATACTACCATGCATGATACGATACGAGAATCGGACTTTCCACAATGTCAGTAGTTACTACTCGTCGCTGAAATTGCCTGCTGCTTGACTTTTCAAATAGTATTTAGCTTTTGACAGATCCTTATGATATAAAACCCATTGTTAAGAGGCTGTGTTCTTCTCAAGTGCATGGAACAGTAAATTGACCCATTTCTTTTAAAAATAACTGCTATGTAATATATTCTGCGAGAAACAGTTAATGATACAATGACAAGAGCTTCGCATCCTTAATCGTCGACAGAATTTCTAGATGGTTAAGCTTGAATTCAGTATTTTAAGATGAAAGTCATGGATGACGAGAAGAGAGGGGAGTCAAAAATATTTTAGCGTGCTAGAGAAGTAACTAGCTCTTGATGAAAATCTGTTTAAAGACATCAACAAGTTGTCGGTTACAGATTGTGTCTATAGTTGTATTATATTGCAGCTAACCTTTGATACAAGAAGATATATTCTTTTAGTTTTAGCAATTTTTTTCTAAAGACAGATCGCCTTTGTCGCTTTGGATCATAGATCATCGGACCGCATTGCTTTTAAGCGGAATCATAAGGCAGTCCCCGTCTCTTAAATATGCAATAATCTGTCGAGCCTAGGATCTGAGCTTAAATCGGATGCATCTTCATGATTGTCTTTCAGAACAACTGTAGGATTACAGGAAGACAAAACGGTCTTTCCATAAGCTTAAGGATTTGCTACGTTTTGAGACATTGAGTGTAATGCACATGGAGTAGTACAATATAGAGAAACAGCGCCTGGGGAGGGGCAATTTTTAGCGAGATAAAATTTGCAATTAAAAAAGTTTATTATTATGGAATCATTTGAATGGGGAGACATGGTCAATAAAAAGTGCTGAATACGAAACAAATTTGTGTCAGGTGTAGATTATCAAAATATTTTACTGAAACACTGAAACAATCCAAGATTATAATATGTATTCTATGAAAGTTTAATCCCTTCTTGAAAAGCAAGTAAAGAGCTAAGAATGAACAGGTGTAGAAAAGAATATGACCAGGGTTTACCTCTTTTCCAATGTCCTCATTTCCCCTTCTATCCCATAAAGTATCGTTGAGTTATGATCTGGACTTGGGATTTTTTCCTAAATTATAACAAATAGTTTATTTGATCTTATATTATACACATTAAGTTATATTTGTTTTGAGTCGTTGACCATTGATTAATGAAGCAACCAGATAAAGTTAAAGAGTGAATGTTAAGTGTTTCTCTTTCCCATCATGATTAACTTTGTTTTAAAATGGATTGACGCAGGTCTTTAAAAGTGCAGCAAATACAAAGGAGGCTTTGATGAGATATCAACAGAAGTTTGCAAGTTGATAGGAAAGTTAGACCAGAGAATTGAACACTGGATTTACGCTTTCGCAATGGATCCGGGTGGTTACGCTCTTGACCTACTTCAGATTTTGAGAATTATTAATGTAATGGAACCCCCACAGCCCCTAAAAATAGGGGGAAATTTCGATGTTGAGAAGCAAGCAACAGAACGGCCTTCAACGGAGAAAAGAAGCTCCGAAAAGAACTATATCATTGATTTCATCTTTGGAATCAAAGGATAAATCAAAGTTTACAAACACTGAAACGTTGAAACACCTATTATATGGCTAGGTCAATTTTTAACTAGTGTATATCCTTTGATTTCTTGCTTCTAGTATCAACACGATCCATTTATCTTCATCTGGTCTTTTCATCCTTCCAGCCATTTAATCAAAAACTAGATTTTATTCTCCAGTATTTTCTGGGGGTGCTGTAGCGCTTTTTAAACAGCATTGTGTATAGATGTTCTTTCATATAATTGAATTCAACTAACAACCGATTTTAAGAGGAATTAAAACCGTGTTCTTGTACGTTGGCGCAAGACACTGAGCACAAAGCTACCTTCGGGAGAGGCAATGCTCCTTTAGGTTACAGTATTACTGATGCTTCTCGTTATTTAGGTTACAGGTGAAAGTGAACTCGTGTGCAATCTAAGATTGTAGACATACTTTCAGAAACTGTATGCAAATTGATGATTTCATTTTTATTTATGTATTTATTTTTTGAGGGGGGATGAAATGAGAGAAAAAGGTTCATAAAAGCGGATTGACTCTTATGTTTAATGACGTTATGCTCAACAGAATTGAAAGTCAAGCCTTCCTTCCTGTCATGATTTGAATTCGTCTGCAATTTGAAAACAATCCTTGCTGTTTATTTTTGAATGACATAAAAAATACAAAATTACAATAATAGAAATTTATTTTCAAAACATTGCCTAAACAGTATTTGATGTAATAACTTTCAGTTTCTAGAATAGTACTAGTATATGTGAAAGTTGCAGCATTGAAAACTACGTTGAATTATTATTCAGTTGTAAACACATCTCTGTAAATAGCAGCTTTAGTCCCTCTGAAGTTACTGTTTCAATTTCTGCATTAGTCAGATCTTATTTCCTAAACGCATTTTGTATATTTTTTGGCACTTTGAAAATAACACGTATACATCAACTTCATTTGACGATAGCTGTATTTTAGAGATGCCGGGGGTAAAGGTAGTCGGCGTCTAACAAGGGCTTCTGGGATGGAGTCGACCCCGTGACCTCCTTGCATGTAACATCGCATACGATCCAGTTTCAATACAGTAACTTACAATAGCCTGCTATTTCTACTAGCCTCTTAATTATAATTGAATTACAATCGAATCTGCATTTATAATCATAATCATAATCATAATTCTACTTTCAAATGTTGTGCTTATAAACATGCGAGAAGCTGTAGACACTTACCCTGGATTCTAGTTACTGAAGCATTCAATTGGTTTTTAATTCTGGACGATATATTCCCATTGGTGAAATTAAAGAAAAAGGAAGTGCTGTACAGCCACCAATGTCAACATCATCCTTTAAAAACACGCTTCTTGTTTTGAAAGATCGAATCCGCATTATTTTGTAATCTGTTTTCGGAGGTTGATGGCGGTCACACAGTAATCCCTTGGTGCTGCCGCAACTCAAAGTGGAGATCTCGTTAAAAGACCAAAGAGAAATTACCTGTGCATATCTTACTTGGTTCTAGCTAGTTCAAGAACATGAAGTTAAATGGTCGATTCTAAGCAGAAGGGGATCGAGAAAGCCAAGTGTAAGTAATTACATCAGAGTATATCTTTATTAGCAGTGCATAAAGTGGCATAATTTTTTGCTTAAAAGCGCATTTATTGCAAGTGGAACTAGGGTGCATGCATAACTATTGATTACATTTGTACAAGCCGCACCATCATATTCATGTATGATGGACCTTTCATTTCTCTTACCTTGCTTGCAGGCAAGCATAATGTAAAAATGGAAACATTTTAGCCCTCGATGAGTGATGAAACGGGTAGAGCTGCCATGATATAACACACTTACTTTAATGACAGGAAATAAATACACTTTAACGATTCGATGCAGCAAAGATCTCGTACTTGTTACAAAACCTAACACCTTCCAGGCATGACTTTAAGTATAGTAAGAGCTCGATGAGTTTTACGTTTATTTGCTGCGGTATACTAGTCAACTTTAGAGACATAGTAGCATTTCCCTTAGCAATAGACGCCAAAATGAAAGAACCTTGTTATCAGGGCGTTTACATTTGTAGCTTTATGCTTGTGTTCTAAGCTGGTACATTTCAAAACGTGTGTGGATGTTTCGTACAGGTTTATATCCGCAAAGTATTCTTCCTGATAAAAGAGATTATACAGAAGTCTTTAAAGCAAGCTTCAAGTACCCTTTGAAATACATATATTTATCCATTGGATGCTGGATTTCCCAGGTGAATCAGTCCCAGAGGTTAAGAGACTTGCCCAACCGTCACAAATTCCAGCTGGTTGTTTATAAGTTTACTTGTTCGTGTTTTTTATGGGTAAAAGCATGTTGATGTTCCTATTGTTTTAATATTGGGCAGGTCTCCTTGCTATTACTAATAAATTGTTATTTTAGCATTATTGCTTCTGCTTCACATGGAATAAACCACGCCTACCATTGTCTAATTGTTGATGATACTTTTTTCCATACATAACAGCATAGAATAACAAATTGACACGTTTCACACAGAAGGTAGCTTTACTTCCCGAATTCTCGTAAAGAAGAACTCTTTGAGATTATTTATGGAAAAATACTTATCCCCAGAAAGTTCCTTTAAGCTCTCACTCCCTGGCTAACATCTTAATTAGGAATGTCGGGTATGGTTTGGTCACAAGGTCATTAGAATGGATTACGTTTGGCCTGAATCGATTTAACTACATACGACTTCAAGTTTCAATGTTAGGGTTGCCAGACAATTACTCTTTGTTCACAATCGTCTATTCAAGCTGTCTGCAAGTTGATAAATGAGGCAACTGATTGTCTGATTTAGTCCCATATGGTCTGCTCTGTGCAGAGTTGATATTTTGTTCTCTGCCCATCTGTCTCTCCCTTATTTTGAATGTCTATTCAGTTATTTGTGGCCGACATTCAATGAACCGACTTGTCGTATTAGGAATTCGAAGCCATTGCTTAATCGTAGAGCGCTTAGGTTTCGTAATTTATTAACTAAAAACGAGGCTAAAACATAATGCTGATGTAATAATGTTTAGAAATTAAAGCAGCCAAACTATATATTTGTCATTCTACTTCAACTCCGTTTCATCATATATTCACTTTGAGTAATAATCAGGTGCATGCGAGACTTCCTTTTTAATGAGGAAGAAAGACATTATTACTAGAGGAATGGTGACAAACTAAATTTACCCTAATTCTGAGCTAGTTAGCATGTCGAAATTTTTCTCATTGTTTTGCTGATTTAAGCAAAGATTCTGAGGTAAACTTTTAAGTCTTAGGCCGGGTGCCATCGGTATCCCTTATGAAAACAATAACCAATTCCTGAACTTGTAATCAGATCAATTCACAAGCAAATGAGTTTCTGATGAAAACATAACAAGTTGTTGCATTCGTACAACAATCCTGTAATATCTGTGATTCAGAATAGAATTGCCCTAATCTTCCTCCCTGGTAGTGATAGAAAGCAAGCGTTTGATCTTTCACCTTTGGTGTTACTATTCCTTCTTTTAAAAGTATTAGATATCATTTACTTGCTTAGGTTTTGGTGTCAGGGGTTCATTAAAAATGTTTTTTTGTGTATGGGCCCAGTGATGTATTACGGGGGTTGTTTTTAAGGTATTATTACCCATCAAACGATTGCCTTTAAAGCATTTACCATTAAAATCAAAAGTACTTTAAGTTGCCGATGAAGTGCCTATTATCAAATAAACTTCCAGTTTAGGAGAAATATTTTCCGCCAGCGCCCAAGTGCCAAAGATACTAAGTCCGTTTGAAAGGAAACCCTTTTTGAAAACGTCTGGATTGCGAAGACGTTGAGGGAGAAGCTAGTAAGTTTATGCTTTTAGGTGACGACACTGTGAAGGATTAACATGCTTGATTGATGGACGGATTGATTTATTGATTAATTGATTGAATGATTGATTGATTGACTGATTGATTGATTGACTGATTAACTAATTGACTGATTGATTGATTGATTGATTGATTGACAGACTGATTGACTGACTGATCGATTGATTGACTGATTAATTGATTGACTGATTGATTGATTGATTGACTGATTAGTTGGTTGACTGATTGGTTGATTGACTGATTGACTGATTGGTATGTTGACTGATTGACTGATTGACTGGTTGATTGATTGATTGATCAGAGTGTTATGTTTTAATCTATTCTATAGAAAGCTAATGTGTACTTCAAGAAATAATTCAATTCTTAGCAAGCGCTCAGGTTCGAATAAAAGTTCACACAATAAAGTACTTTCCTAAATTAGCACCCAGGGTATCTTCATAGCGAGTGTATATGTATAGCTTGGACATAACGGTGTAGGATGCGGGATGATAACAAAGGACGGAGGACGTCACCAACAGTGAAAGTGATAGATATGCAATGCTCTAGTCACTGTTTCCTTTACTACAGAGCTACAAAAAGAAATCACCCTCTTTAAGTCATTCTACTGCCAGACACTTTCATCCCAAATTCGTTTTTTATGTGTAGGAGTAAAATTTAACTTGTGAGAAAATACTGTTTTTCAAAAGGTTAGAGGGGGAAATGATGCTCTTTATACTATCAGCAGGACCTGCATTTTAGTGGATTAAAAAAAACGATATTTTGAGCTGATAAAATGAACCCACAAAATACCGTGTACTGTACAAACACTAGTAAATAAATAAAAGGCTAAATAAAATTGATTACTATTGTGTTATAATTCTACGGAAGAATTGAAAGAAACAGTAGTCAGTCGTGCTTAATTACGTTGGTTATAGTCAGTTGTAATCCCAGATTAAGAAAAACAGAATAGTCCATGAACCTTACATTGGAGCCCCAATAGATTTATAAACAAGGTTAGCAATACCTAACTCAAGTGGACGTATTAAGCTCAAATTAACATGGTTTGATGCCATAAAATGTTTCTGTAGTACACCATTGCTCAGCTATGGGTTGAAATCCAGGTAGAGATATTTAGTCATTTATTTATTCATTTATTAATTCATTTATTTATTTATTTATTCCCATTAGCATTATCTTACGTTTCTGTAACTTGTCTCCCGCCCTGCAAAGTTAATCAGACTTCAACGATTCCTTCCACTTCAATATGATGAACGTTGTGATATTTGTTTTTCCTTCGTCAGCACTATCTACTGGCATCAGCTACACTCTACTCAGCTTACTTTGCACTCTAGCTACATTGTCAACAGTATCAATAGTACCAGCTTGTGTAAACACAATCAAGAGCTGTTCGTTAATGCAATAATGTCTTCTATTTACACTATTAATAACTAATTAGCACTTGAGCTTTCAGATAGGAAGAATTCATTATTACGTGCGTGATTGATAGTTTCACAATCCATTCTTGTGTTTTCTTACATGACGTACACCTTCAATTTCTTTTCATGTTTCCGATTGAAGAACTTTAAGTTAGACCACATCAATATAGAACAATTCTTGGGATATATAGATTTGTAAAAACTATTCTTAAGTTAAAAATTACTTTTTGCTGTTATTACGAAATAATTTCCCCCTCTCATCAACAAGCTTTAGGGAAGCAACTCTTATTGCGAGGCGCCAATATACAATATCATTGCGGCTCCAGCAATGCTACCGTACTCCAACTAATGTGAAGCCTTTTGCCTGTTGAAAACTAAAATCCAACTCCTCCCTTGCCAAATTTGAATTCGACAGGCTAATTGGGTCTACCCAGGATAAGGAATGGACAGATAAAAAACACACGCACAAACATGTATATACATATATAAACAAGTCCTGCAGAGAAAATTGAATACCTATTGCTGTGGCCTTGCCAAAAGCTCGGAATAATTCTTATTATAAAACGACCAAAAAAGCCTTGCATGACGAGCTAAATATAACAGAAATTACAAAAAATGTGCAAACAACCAGTTTCTAACCAAGGAACTTTGTTCGATGATCACTGTCTGACAGAATAGAAAAATGATGAAGTCAGTAACTTCCGATGCCGCCCCCTTTCATTTTCCATGTCCCATGTCTTTTGATGATACTGAAACTCTTTTCCCCTGTCTCCTTAAGTCGTTTCATGTAATCTGAAAAGTTCAAGAGTATAGCTAGGATCTTAATACCAAACATAAATTCGCAATATGAGCAATGCAATCATTCCTGGTTTCATTAATGGACTTCTAGTCGGACCCTGATAGTCTGGCAGGGAAAGTAGAGAGAAGGAAAGAAAGGTTGTTTTTGGTAAAAGAGACTACAGGTACGCTGATTATTTCTTTTACTTTCATAGGTTTCAACGCAGCGGCGCTTGAGGCGCTTTTGTTCCAGTAAACTCCAGATTATCTGCGTGGAAATCCTTGATACGATCATAGTTTATCATGTGTAGTTTGGATTGTTAACAATCTCATTTTGCAAAATCTTCAGGTGCTGATATTGCACCGCTTTGATTTTGAACTCACTTTCCTACATCTTCACTATCCTAGATATTGAAGCATTGAATTACACTGACTGACTAATTCCTGAAAGAAATAACTAATTTCGTTAATTTTCAACCCTACAAGTAGATTTCCTATTAAAATATGATATATAAAAGAGACCGTCTACAATAGAAGTAGAAAGTAGGACACCACCAGGATTTAAACTCGCGAAAGACGCATTCTAGACGTGTGCCCTATCAATTGAGCTAAGTTCTCTCCCCCCTCCCCCTTCCCCATTCTTGCATACTACCCAACTTCTCCAGTCCTTACATTAGAAATTAGTATATTAGTAGCACATCAGAATCTCCAAATTCTTCACCAGTGGATATCGACATCCAGTTCTGCGCAACGTTGGAATTACCAGCCACTCTGAGGCATTCTGACTTGACTATGGAAAGACCCTTACTTTCCCATCAATCTTTTCAGAGCCTAATGAAAAATGAAAAGTAACTTCGGATCCTGGTGATGACATATTTTCTATTTATCTTTTCAGAAGTTATAGTTTTTATTCCTTTTCTCGTCGTGACGAAATGAAATATTAAAGAATACAGTCCGAATGGTTATAATTGCAGAGAAAGGAGGAACGCATTACCAAGCCTGAAACAGTTTCCCTTTCCCATGTTCTCTATTTTGTTCAAAATTATAAGTACAGTTTACAATCATAGTGGCATAGATAGATGGACGGATTCTCCCGTCGATACCGACGTATGAGAGCTCAACTGTTCGATCAGCTGAGCAACCTACTCTGTGAATTAGAGTG
>JAAAKL020006127.1:0-18379 GCA_010016065.2 Carybdea cf. marsupialis auct. non (Linnaeus, 1758)
TTAAACTAGAGGCGTTTAAATTTATAATTTCTCTGGTCAAAACTCTGTTGATATTCCTTGGTTCCTTACGTTATGAAACAGCATTAGATTATAAGGTTTTGTTAGAGAGATTTAAAACTTTGAAAGCTGATATGTCGGTGTTGGGAATGGGCAACACGTTCAATCTTGGCCATTGACGTTCTTACTAATAAGGGAAGGTGGAAATTGAGTATTTTTTCGTGACGTCACACTTTCCCAGCGCATACGAAGAGGAAAAGACAAATCCCTTCAGTAAACAAATGCAGATTTTACCGTTCATTAAATCAGATTTCAGGAACAATGAGAAATTACTCTATAATTTATCAAATGACACTAGGTACGCATTTGTCAACAACATAAACTCCTAGTACTTCATCACCCTAAAAACATTTACATTTTCTTCCGCTTGAAAGCTTTACTAGAGCTTTGTCATGTACGTTGTGTACAAAATTGTTTCAAAGAAACCTTTAAAAAGACTTCAAAATTTCTGTAAAGTTCTTAACGCTGACGCTGCTAATTTTAGTTAGATCACGCTTATCCTACAACGTGCTGTTATTCATAAATCAAGTTTAAATTTAAATTTATTTTTTGAGGACCACATGATCCAGAAGTTCTTTATCCTTATTTCGCAACCATTCAAACTGCATCGTTGTTTCGTTAAAAACCGTCACTCGTCCGTACCCGTAGTCCCGTATCTGTTTCACAGACCAATCTTCTCCATAGTAATCTTCCGTATCCAAACTTTTTCCTGCGGTACCGACAACAATATGTACCATGCCACCATCTTGACATATATTTCGGTATACTTTGCAAGTACGCTCATAACTGTGATAATGTGCCCAGAATGCAAGATCAACTTGATATTTGTACAGTAGGCCTTCAAATAGTCGCTGCATATTCAGAGCGACAATCCAATCTCCTGGTGGCAAAAAGCAGGAAATTAATACAAGAATGATGAAATCATACGATTACAAAACATTTAACAAATGCTGAAACTTAGCTGATTGAGCTTAGAGTTAGCAGACGCCAAAAAATTAGGAGGTTGGGAACAAACTTAAAGTGTTACGAATGACTTCTATAACAAAAGACTGAAATTAACATCAGCGGGATGTGTTTGTGAGTATTATTGTATGTGTATGTAAATCATATAAACGATACATGTTAGTATATAATGTATATACTTTTGATTGGAGACACTTTACCATGTACAACTTCAGCATCTTAAATTGGTAAAAATTTTGGCTACAAAACCAAACATATGGTAGGGCAACCTTCAAAGTCCGAAATTAACAAAAAGCGGCCCATATAGATTTAGAAGCAGCAACCGTATAATTGATTATTATACCTAGATAGATATTTGGCATCTGAAGGCAACTAAATAGTTTAAGTTGATATATCTGTTATGTAAAAAGGAACAAATGCTTTTAACTTCTTACTACAATAAAGAGAAAGAAGAGTGAACCGCTTACAGACGAGCATTTTTCCACTTGCACCTTGTTCAGTTGGTTGTAGGTTAAACATTAAAGTACAGCACATACAGTACATAGTTGATTAATAAAAAGATGGCCCAATCACACGTAAAAACCAGGTTCTTGAAAGAAAGGTAGTCCATGTGTCCTAGCAGTGCATAATAAAGTGAACATTTTTTATTCGCCTATCCCTTGTTTCCTTTTCTTACATAGATCACTACTATGATTTCGTTCTAATTTTGCTCCCTCTCGTTTATAGAGTAAAGATATTGAAGGCTTGGTTGAAGGCGCAATTTCAGTCCGTTTAAAATGGACCAATCATTCAAGTGTCGTGGGTTCGAAATCCATTCTACCATTTGTGAGTTTGGCTACCTACAGAAGGCAGAGTCCAAGAATCATACTCTTACGGACGATACCTTACTTTTATGCATGCCTTTGAATAATAATGCCAACTACGATTATGCGTCATACTGTTATGACGTCAGTAAGACTAGTACTCCATAGTCCTCAAACAAGAAAAACTATTGTTCTGAAAGTGGAGGATCTCAAAAATTTGCAATTTTTGTTGGCGTCATAAAAATGTGTGGATCCTTAGTTCTGGGTAATTATAAAAAAAGAGTTCCTTTGTATATAATCATGAGGTACCCTTGTTACACTACTGGTGCTTAAACGTATTGATATCAAGATTCGAACAAATAACTGACTATCTAAGAAAATAAATTGTGTTCGCGGCAACGGGATCGATCTTAACTCTGTAGTCTTTCTTGTTAAACCTGTAAATACAGACAAGAAAATGTTCAGTTCATTTCCAGCATTAGGCTGGCAAAACGATCAGTGTTATCGTTAACAAAAATGCAATGGGAAGATCTTCGACTGAGCCTTAGCAAACATGATGTTGTCGTTTCACAACCAGCCGGATCGGCAAGGCAACAGAACCCTACAATATAGTTATGATATGAACTATCACATACAAGAATCTTCATTAAATCTTGCAAACATTTCCGAAATAAACACGAGACGCAATCAGTGCTTTGGTAGGTAGCTTCCAGTACGTTTTAAAGGAATGCAGCCTTCCATGCAAGGTTATAAAAGGACATATCGACTTCGCACGCTACCGATCAACCGATCTATTAAACCATCTACGGATTTAACCAACTAATTCTACTATTACAAACCAAGGAATTTTTGCAAGAAAACGTACTATATCTTTTATTTACCTTTTATTTTCTGACTACAGTACATAGCTCTGTGTCCAGTAACAATAATCCATGGCGTCAATTGTCTGTTTACTGATTTAAGGTCGTTTTCCATCCACTCGTACTGTCGAGATCCTGGGCTGTAGTCGTGCTCCGTACTCATTTGAATGAAATGTACTAAACCATAATCGAAGCTGTACCTAAAAGACGATAGCAGACACACGTGATTACACTTTGTCAGTACGTTATAATAAACCATGATTTAATTCAAAAGAGATACGGTCTATATTGGGATTCCATACCGAAATTCAAACCCTTTCAAGGACACTTTTGCTACATATTTTAACTAGATTTAAGCAATCTACTTCCTGCTTGTTAACATCAGACCCAATCATGTAACTCCATTGTGCACGGTAGCTACAGCTGACGAACTGTAAGAATTATCAGAAACTGTTTAAAAAATACACGGGGCACATACTGTTGAATCACAGAAAAATAAGTCATCTGTGTACTGAGAACCTCATTTACTGGTACACTACTTTACAGTGTGTTGTGGTAAGAACCCCCATCCACAGGCTCATTGGTAGAAGAGCAGCATGTAAATATACCCGTCAGTTGTGAAAAGCAGTACCACATGATACTCGAATAGTCATCCTGGTTCCTTAACCACCGGAGTCAGACAAGGAAACATTCCCTCATCCTTCCTATCTCTCCTGCTATTTGATTTTTGTTAAGGTAAATCGGAAGAAGACTGTTATGCTTGTGGTAATAAATATGGGCTAATAAATCAATATATTTCATCCGGACTTTGCCAATGGTATACCTCTCAGAAAAAATGTACTCTTGATGGCAGAGATAGAAAAATAGAATCTGAGACGAGATGAAGAAAGTTAGGTAGCGATTTAGTGGTGATTAGCACAAAATTGTAAATGTTGGAGCAAATGATAGGTACGTATAATATCAACTCCACAAATATACATTACGTAGACTATCTAAAGTATTTTGAAAGTTACATATCCAATTAAAGCGACAGTACAGAAATCCGAATATGACTAGGTAAAACGTCAACATTTGGAAGTCTAGATAAGGTACAATTATGTAAAACCACTAGGCTGCAGGCAATAATCAGGATCTAGAAAAGCAACCGCTCTGCCTGTTGCATTGTATGCGTATGAAACTTGGCAGCTGAAGGTAACAGATACTAATTACCTGGATGCATTCCATCTTAATGCTGATGAGAAAATCATGCACATCTCATTTTTAAACAATGCCACAAATAATGTGGTAAGAAAGAGTTACTAGTTACTAACAGCGATCGTGACGAAAATCACTGGTACATGTTTAAAAGTCAAAGAACATGTCTAGTGGCAAATTTCAATTGAAATAATCCATGACTCGATGCACGGGCTCTCTTCGAATGAAGTAGGCATTAGGTAGGTATGTACTTGGCACTGCAATTAGTATAGCACGTTGCTTGCGTAAGTTGAAAAGAATACTAAATGCATTAAGTGCAAACAGTAAGACTGCAGTGTTTCTTGTATTTGGAGGTTTCTCGAATAACACCTTAGATGAGGTACTAGCAAGATTAGAATGAACAAGAATTTCTATGCTTTACCAAACTAGGAACATTCTATTTTACTCTTACAGATGGGAGCCAAGCAACCGTGCTATAGCTTGTACTACCATTATATAACTTTAATGTGCTTCCTTAAATGCGCATTCTAAGGGTTTGTAATACCTATCCAATTCCCAGTTACGTTGCGAGTGAATCTGATTCCAGAGAAAAAGATCAAATTTACGACACAGTCAACACTGACTGCACAATTTTAGTTGATATATTAAAAATGGAGCGGCAAAATGCTTTTTACCCCTTTAAGATGTTATTTCCATTGTTTTTCCAGTAAAAGAGCTCATCTTGGTAATTGTGTCACTGTATTCCTACGTAAGAGAGGCATCGACTGAGATAATGTACAGTTACTCACCACCATATGCTGTTTCCATTATCAGGCATGTGAAATCTATTGTACATGGGAACACCACATTCCCCTCCAGAGTCATCACCCAGGTTTCCCCATTTCGGATGGAAACCATTCCCTGGGGCACCACTTGGATCCTTTTGGCCTCCTTCTTCGTGGTCTTGTTCATGATTACCAATAGTTATCATGTATGGCACCAAAACAGAATATGGTTCGATCATCGCATGCCACTGATCCCAGATATATGCCTTCAAACGAAAACAAAGAATAATTCATTCAGGAGGAAACCGTAATCTCTCATAATCTACTGTGGAGCAACAGCAGCACGTCCTAATTGCACATGGAAGGTTCTGATGTGACTCTCCTTGCCTTCCTAAGATTTGTCATTGCCCAAACTAGCACTTCCTTGCGTCATAGAATAGACGACTCAAGAAAGGTACATACTCTACAAGACGTAACATCCATTGCTTTCTCTCATAATCCATACGTAAATTACCATCGCTATATTCTTCCATTCTGAATGGGGGAAGTGTGTGACAGATTTTACACCCATGTTTTAGGGGAAAGGGTCAAAAATCTGAGAATGTGAGAACAGCAGAAAACACGAGCATCCTATTTAAGAGTACGTTCTCAAGCATGCGTTCTCAGCTTTTACGTGGGATATAATATACAAAAGAGACTTAAGGTTCAAACCTTGACAAACCATTTTAATATTGAAAGTCTGATTTTTTCATACCAGTGTAACCTCCGAACGAAAAACACCATACTGCTTGTGGTTAGGAAGTTGGCAAGTGTTGAAGTCCATATACATCTCCTATCGTTGACGCAACTTATATAAATAAGGGCATTTGTAGATACGCAGTCTTTGCTATGCCACACCTTCCGTTTCGATTGTATTTAATGCAGTACTTTTCCAGATACCCCCCACCACTATTGTTCAAACTGCACTGAAAAAAACCAAACCCACCACCCAACCCTAACCCTAACCGTAACCCTAGCCCTAACCCTAGCTCTAACCCCGACCCTAGCTCTAACCCTGTGGAAAAGGTGGGGGGATTCTGTCTCTGAATGAGGTGGTGGGGGTATCTGGAAAAGTACCTTTAATGCTCCCTATCATAACAGGTCGTTCGTCATGAACCTAAACAAGAACGAATAATGTTTAACTCTAGCTTAAAGGTTTCAGTCCAAATTAAATCTCTCGTGTATAGATTAATTGCCATCACTATTTCAAGGTATGTATCTAAATCTTTATCCAACCAAATAATTGCCAGCTTTGCGTCACGAATCGACAGGATTGTCCCTCTCCGCCTATCGAACCCTCTCCACAAAGCGGGAGACAAGAGTATAAGAAAGAAGTTGAAAATTTGACAACTCTCCGCTAACGAATCAAAATTCTAAAACTAAATTTTCTAACAACAGATCTTCTAGAATGTATGGAAGTATTTACTTCTACTGTCCATATCCTCAAATATTCTTAATGTATGTCTTGCCAGCCATATTCAAATAACTATCTTTACACATACAAAAGGAAAAGTGGAAAATGAAACTGACGACGTTCCTGACTGACGTTTCCTAACTAATGTCTTAAAATATGTCCATAGGTTAAATATTTTAATTAGCTTACATATCCTCTAGCATATGATATGTCTCCATCATGGAGTACAAGCCTAATTTCATTGGAGTGATATTCTTCCAGCATTCTGATTGCAGTTTCTTTGGCCTGTGGAAAAGCATCCACGCCCATGTCGCCATAAACAATGAATTTGTACGGAGTTTTATCTCCAGCTGGGAGTGCTGTTGTGAAGTTGTGAATAGAACTCATCAACTAAAGTAGAAAAATTGCAATAATAGTATCAATAGATATGTCAACTATTTCTTTTTCATACAAATACCAGACTTATACGACACAAGAAGACAGACCTTACCTAAATGAAGCTTGCTCAAGTCTTTTGGCGCCTATATACATATATATACCACAAGAGGAACGTCAGTGCTTCCAAATGTCTTTTAACGGCGTTACCCATTTAACGCCCATCCGGACAACTCCATACTTCATACTCTATTATTACATGTGCTAATAACCGAGACTGTAAAAAGGAAATCTCAACTTCTTACGCACGATTGGGTATAGATACACCGAATGGTTAAAATTCACATATATAAGCAATCCATTTAAACTGGGCAGTAACCAATACAATATCGAATAACACTCCCATAAGCGGTTCAAATGCACTCTCGCTACGTCATGGTATGTACGTCAAGGTATGATCTTCCTAAGGCCACAACCAACTTCAGATAGACAATTATTGAGGGATTTGGCTTCCCTCGTAGCACTTGGTGCGGCCCTTAAAATGGTATATACAGTAAAGAGACATCGCGTTAGTCAAAATGATAAAGATCAGTATGTCTTTATCTATAACAACACATTTGTTTACTTTTGGATCAGTGGATAAAAGAATGAACACAAAAATCAAAATCATATCCATCGGCGCTGCAATGGTCGTTAGTAGGTGTGGGAGAGAGGCGAGCGTCGGAAGTCAAAGTTTAGGAATAAGTGGGTTCTGGAGGGTTCTGATGATATGGAATATGTAAGCAAGTATGCACTGCATGTATTTTTGAGAGGGGAACAAATGCACATAAGTATAATGGTGCGGTTATTGACCCAACAGTCCTCTCCCGGTTCCAGTCCAAGCAAACACATAGATCTGGAGCAATCTGGGTTCTGTTGTTTCTATTCCATTGCTACATTTTGGCAATTAAAAAGGCAACAACGGATCAGTTTCATGCCTAGCACAGAGTCTTCTGCAGTAAGAACCCGCAAATGTCGGTATTTCACGAAGCGTATCTGTAAATCGCGAGAAGGATTCACGATTGCAGGACTATAAAAGTTGACAACGAGGTAGCTTAAGGTGTTAAGGGGACTCGCTTGGCATCGAGTAAAGTGGACGTGGGTAAAGAGAAACTACATCCGGCAGAAGCTTTTTACTACTACGTCTACAGAAGGCTGTATATTTTAATCTCTTACGTACAGTCTGGAGATAAGTGTCATAATGAAAGATTTTTATGAATGGGGAACTTAATTGCATATTCCCTTGCTCAATGGTGAAATTAAGCTACTGTTCAGGTCCTCTTAAACAGTGGCTTGAAGCAGATTTGCATCCCAACTTTTTCTTTTGTATTACATTTCCCACACAAACCCTAATCAATATTGTGCCTAATACAGTGGTCTGGCACTTTCTCATACATGCGGACCGCCTCCTGTCAGGAAGAGATAGCCTGCACACTCTTTTGTAAAATGCCATACGTACGGATATGAAGTAATCTATGCATTTAAATGGCTTGTTGAATTATCATTATAGTACGAGTATGTTTCTTGTATCATAATTTCTGGTTTAACGTGGCGATTATACGGCAAGACCTCGTGTAAGTTGAAAGACCTCCTTCACAACCACAGATCTTAAAAGAGTCCAGTTACACACCAAGTCAAGGAACTTAGCTCAGAAGAAACACACGCATTTAGTTATCACTCGGTCCAATTGTTGGTAATATATATTAGTCAAAACTAGATAAAAGGTTAACTTGAGCGTCATGAACTAAAGGGCAGATGAGTATTTCTCAATAATTAGCAAAAACTGGATTTTCTACTTATCATCTCCATGCCTTAACATTCTTCAATTGTATCAAGGAGAGATACAGTGACCGTAGATTAACGTAAAGGAAAACGCTCCTCAAACACACTGATATCACCCTATTTGCTTTAATATCTTTCCATAAACACAATTAAATATAGTGACTTAACATTAATATCAATTACCTGTCCGGAGCCGTAAGAGTAGAAATATCTTGTATTTGGCTTTAGACCTGTGAGAATAGCATCGTGTATGTACCCAGGTTCTTTGAAACCACTACCATTTGCTGGAGGTCCACACATATCACTGATCTTGTAAGTTTTCGATGTTCCATGAACGACGTGTATTTTCTCCAAATTGTCATTACCATAAACCACTAAACTGTCTGTACCTGCAACGGGATAAGCCCTGATTTTGTTAAAGCAATCTGCCCCATTGTCCTCTCTCGCATTTCACACACGTCTGGTATCTGCGTTTAGTCTTTGACTTTGCTAGGTCGTGTGGGGTACTCCTTAGAAAATTATAAACATTTTGATGCGAGATGCGAGCAAAGAGCATAAAATTCACTTATCCATTCATTTCATCATAAGCCACCATCAATTTTGCAAATAATTGGAAAGTTATAGTTGCAACACCGTCACCTTTTCGTCTGTCGCCAGGCTGTCTTAGGATGTCCAATTTACAATGACAAACTGAAGGTTAAACACCACATGGGTGCGATACACTTTATCTTACTTTGTCTCAGATGTGATAATGAAATATGAATGTTGAAGTTTCATTTCAATAGCATCGAGTGGCTTAAGAATATAGGTTTTCAGAACCGCATACGTGAGCATTGAAGCCGCATAAAAATGGTTTTATCGACGCATGCCCAGTGCCTCGTACGTCGATAGGGTGACCAACGTCGAAGTACTACGAAGAGTCAGACAGGAACGTGAACTACTCAAAATAATCGAACGAAGGCAATGGAAGTTCCTTGGGAGTTCTATTAGATAGGAGTCTATTGAGGAGTTCGCCCTCAGTAGCAAAACCCCAGAGAAGCGCGCCAGAGGAGGCGAGAGTCGAATCTTCTTGAACAATTTCGGCCAAATCCAGAGCTACAATGACATCAAGCAGCTCGCAAACAACAGACAGGAGTTGCCACGAGCCAATTATGGCTTTAGCAAGCCCGATGGTCCGGGGACCAACAGCAACACTTGTCATGCCCGTCAAGGCCCGCATTGGGCACGGCACTAACAGAAGCGTAACCGTCGTCTGTAATAAGTTAAAATAGCTACGACTTTCGATTCTTCTCGCGAGGAAAAAATAGCTGCGATTCTTCACAGTCTTTTCGTAATACAACATAATTGTAGCCCTATCTACACACAGCAGTCCTAAAGCCTTCAAGTGCTCTCTTGCTAGTATACATCTCAAGCATGCTCTCCCTACGAGGCCGCTCGACCGTGCAGAGAATAATAGCTAATATTGTAGAGATAGTTGTAAGCTTAGGTAGAAAGATTGTGTTCTTGCATTAAGCAAATAATGTCAGACGCAGTTGCAATAGTAATGTTACTGATCTCGAGAAATTTGCAGAAAGTTTCATATTCAGACATAAAAGCAACTCTGCGTCTATTTGGTGCTATCCTGTGGCAAACCATACACTATCAAAACTAAGCTATCTTTAACCATTTTGGCGATGCAGTATCAAATTTTCTAAAGGGAAGGAAAGGAGGCTTGTAGCGGCAAGAAAAATAATTTGAGAGTGTTAAAAAAAAGTATCTAAAAATGCTTCATTTTCTTGATAAAAGCTGTCACTTAAAGGGTTAAACATAACATCTCAAAGCGCACAAAGTATTTTCTGGTCATGGTCGTCACATCTTGACTCCAGTTCTCCCAGAATTGTGCTGTGACATGTTCATTAGCATACAGAAGAATGACATAAAAATGTAAGAGGTTAAGGCTTTGTGGGGAGTCCGGAGGTCTTCCCTATGAAAGTTTACAATTTTACAGCAAAGCAAGGACCAAGTGTTGAAAATTATTACAATCTGCCACATGGTGCATTAAAAAACAAACCGATTAAATTATTTCATGGTTCTTTTCGGGAACATGGTCCAAACCCCACTGGAGATGCTAGTCTACGCTACTGGAGAAGTTAAATCCTTCTGGTTGCTGGAGATTTGTCACATCAGCATAGGCGAAACAATCCTCCACGAATGCTACTTAAAGGCAATCAATCTAAAAAACCTTAGTACACGTATTGACGGAATGTGAATGTTGTTTTTTTAGAAAATTAAGTTTGTGTGTTTACAAGGACCATTGAAATGTATAGTGGTCTGCCACTTAGACTTATACCCTGTTACGAAATCAGTTTTTAACCGTCCAAGGAACCTTCCTAGGCGCTGGCTGGATTCGAGTAGGTTGCTCATAATACAGAAAAAGAGAATAAAAGGTAATCGTGCCAGGAATCGTGCCAGGAATCGTGCCAGGAACCACACCAGGAACCGTGGCAGGGAATGTGCCAGGAACAGTGACAGGAACCATGAAGCGTGCACTGAACCACAGTGTATAGGTTCAACACAATATAGCAATTCTACCCGCTGGTTCTGCCCTCGTTCTTTTGCTCACAGTGACGATTGGTCGTTGTAGACCTCATTCAGTCGGAAATGTAGGGGTTTCTCTATACTTTAATAACTTCATAAAACACAGTTAAAGTTCAAGAGTCGAGAGCCATGAATTCTATAAAGCCAGGAGAAGGCGATTACCGAATAGGTTATTCTGGTCTATTTACAGTTAAATTTCGAGTTGAGAGTTGTATTGATTAGCTGTGGTATGATCATATAAAAACCCCTTTTGTATGATCACGGATAACTCACAGAGAGCAGTAAAAGTTCCGAAATGTTTGCGTGCTGTAATTATGTTGAAAACAACGCACGTGCAAAGGAAACTTGAAACCATGCCAGGCCTTTCTGAGCGTTTACACTACTGATTTTGAACCCGTACTGAGCAGAGGCCTCTTACATGAATCGTGGTCAAACCTGCCAAGTTTCTTTATTACGAATTTGAGACGTGCCAGAGCCTAGCACCGTAGTTCCTGAGACGGTCCAAACACGATAGTGTAAATAGGGTATTAGACTTAGATCTTCCAATCCATGAAATAAAATTAAATGTTATACGATCTACCGAAGGCTACCGACAGGTGGAGGGCCACGATAAAAATCTCATTGTTTATTATAAGATCTTTGTAGCTACACTCTTATGTTATAAGAACCAGTAAAATTCAACTGAGGCTGGCTGTCCTTAAATTTTTTGCAATTTTCAGGCTGAATTGTTCTTAATCCGTTCTTAATACACGTTACCTCTGTTCGCAGAGATAACTAGGCAACTAGCTTGACATGTAAGCTTGCATACTGCTTATATATGTTCGTAATGTCTTGAGTGAGGCCAGCCTCAGTTTGTTGTTAGATTGTTTTTAAATTATGGGTAAATTTCAGTCTCGTGTTCTTATAAAATTGTTCTTATAAAAAAATAATGTAGTTGTCAATAAGCAGTGCAGGCATCTTTGGCGGAGGGTGTCACTTCCTTTGGCGAGTTTAATTGTACTTCTCCAATCTGTAGTGTTCTTAGGGGGTGGCCGACCGGGCCATAGCTCGAGCCCCCGCGCCTCCACGGCGACTCGCGCTTCATAGCTTAAGAAGTAGATGTATGTATCTACTCATATCAATCTCGTCCAGGTAAGTGGGAAATTGGAGATTATACCGGCGGTAGCAAACAGTACCACCAAACTCTCTACAACACTATTATACCTAAGTCGCCCTACGATTTATAACATCATAAGGCCCCGCAAACCTTGTTCTACGCATGCACCCGCACCCTATTAAACCACCACTGTCTCCTAGTCGCATTGGCATAAAAAAGAGTAGGGACAACATTCGTGATTTACAACATCACGTTAACAGAATTTATTGAAGATGATGACCGAGTATTCATCGTTGTAATATAGTTGCTGCTTTACCAATTCCACGTCTTACGTTATCATCCACATCTCTGCTAGCAATGATCACGCTTCCCGAGGTAGCCAATACCCTTGTATGATAATATCTGTCTATATTTCGCTTTCAGGCCGAATATTGGATTCGAATAGAATCTATTTGTACCAAGCATACGTACACTCTACACAGTCAGTTCGAAAAATTCTTCATCCCGTGGTTGCAGCTTTGAGTTTGTATCACGAAACTTTACGGTATCCACACGAATTTCACAAACATTTTGCGCTAAAAGAGATGGGTCGCCTTAGCCAAGAAGGGCAGTTGCTACCTGTCCCAGCCTTGTAAACGTATGGGTGATGATGTCAGACTTTACCAGACGTTCGTATATCCATATATACATTCAAAATAATATCAATAACAATACTTCCCTAATGAAACCACCTTCAATAATCAGCCACATCAGATTAGATTCAGGGAAAATGGAAGCGGCGGTTCGATTCTAAGCCGTTTCTCATGATCACTTCAAGACCACCGCATGTTAAAAGTCTACTAACCCACGCAAAGCATTCTTGCAATTCTGCACCGTCCTGAACTTGATTTGATCTGAGAGATCTGTACATTTGTTACCGTTGATCGGAATTAAACTTGAGAGGGTACAATTTGTAACGTGGTAGCAAACTATGATCGATGGAACAGTGGTGACGCCATATGGGTAAAGGCTGCTTTTCAATTGGTCTAAGAAACTACAGTGTCAGTTTCTGGAACCGATTTCTATTTCTACAGAAACGGAAATCAGAAGTAGGAACTGAAGGAGAGAGCGAAAGTCGGTTCTTTGGTAATAGTATGGATCTGCCATCCGCAAAGAGTGGAGGGGTAAATCCACATATACGCAAGGACGTGAAAGCTCCATAGATCTACCGCCCCCTCTCCATTCGTCCCTGTGCCGGCGCTATTTTGCCAGGATATTTGCGGCAAAGTAGGCAGGTACTTAGCTCTATGGAGAACGGCGGCAATATCTCCCTGACTAATTAACATATCCTCTTCTGATCCACCTGTTGAAACTCAAAACCTGTGGACGGCTTCTGTTTTACACATACCTACCCCAAGGAAAATTGTAGACTGCTTATGTCTCCTATTATCGAAGACCTAGCTTTGTGGCTAATGTCAAGGTTTCGTAGGTCACCGATGCAAAAAAATTAGAGTTCTGGCAGAGGCCACTTCCAAACTGTTTCCTCTTCAATAAGCTCTCTCTCTTTTTATCACGATAACTGAGTTTGTCATTGTAAAAAGGATGACACGAAAGGTCTTAATCATCGATATTTCATATTATCTGTCGTTCAAATTCTGCAATTTTACGAAAAGGGTGGGATGGCTACTCTGAGTTGTACATGCAATACATTTCTGATGGAAATCCAAAAGTCGAAGTGCGTGGTACCGCCAGGTGGGGCGATCAAGATGTGAATGTGCAAGGGTATCTACATCCAATAAATCTTACTATAGCTCTTGTTTCGTCCTTTCTACTTTCTCGTATGAATTGACAAGTGAATCCGGTTTGCTGAGATGAGCCAATAAGGATCCTTCTCAGTCTTAACACGGTAATAAGAAATAGGAGTCGAGTGCTTTTACAGTGGCAAAAGCATATTTTAAACGACAGAATCGCTCAAATTCAAAAGAAATTGGATTATGGGTCAAACAACCCGCCACCCTGATCTAGAACACAAACTCCAACTCTTTGCTGATACTCTACATACTTAGTTTTAACCTAGGCTCGTAGCTGGTAGCATACTTCAGGGGAGGGCACAGTTCCTGAAATTTTTAATAACTTCTGTTACACAAGAGGCAACGTATACACAAATTCACCTCTAGTCAAATACGGAAGTCGAGTAACAATCGGACACTGACTTTGACACTAAGACACTCAGATTTTTCCTCGAGGGGGTGGGCAACGCCCCTACAAATCCGACTGTTGGAACCACCCATGCTCCCCCCCGCAGCTACAAGCCTTCTTTGATTGTAAAACTAGCTTTATAGCACATACATTTTTCATCACAACGATGTAAACCAGTAGATCAATGGATTGCCAGGCAGCCAGGGACGCAGCCGGGCATTTGTAAATAGGGAAAGCATAACAAAGTGTGGTGGGATTTTCTCTTGATGGGGCAGAGGGAAAATAACCTTTCGAGTTTTAGCAAGGAGCCGGAGCGAAATTAGATTGCACAACGCATCGGGGGTATAGATTCCGGTGCCCCCTTACATCAAAGTGCCTCCACGTTAAGTCCTATCTATTGCGTGCGATTTCAGAGTAGAAATTGTACAGCGAAGAAACCTAAGAAACCTTACATACCAGTCTGGGTTGTCCACATAACACGCATTTGCGTAGGGTCTCCTGTTAGGGCGATGTGGCCTTGTAGAGGCTCATCAGGACCACGGATGAATACCACTTCATTACTACTAGCAACTAGTGTAGCAGTTCCTCTGTCTTCATCAATCCTGAAGTAGCGAAATCTGCATGTTGTTCTCAAGTTGAATAACGTTACTCTCTTCGATCCATATCCCATTTGCCAGGTGCCTACTTCCGCTTCGGTCACAAAAAAATAATCCAAAACCTTCCTTGGGGCATCTTCAGCTGGACAAAATACTCCTATCCAATCAACTTCAGAGGCTGCTTTAATGCCATTCCATGAAACTTCTACCTCTTTTGCATTGTAAATTCGAAAAGGGTCCACTTTGATTACACTCTCTTTGTCATCTTTTGATATGCTGTTGACGAATCGGTAATGTAGAATCTTGTGATATTCCGGGCTGTTCCGATCCAAGATATTTCCCTTTGCATCCAATCTGTGAAAGTATGTAGGAACCGAGTGAGAATGGCGGTTCTTACATTGCAACTCTGTGAGGAGGCACAGCAGCGCAATGACCAAAAAACGAGCGAAGAGTGAAAGCATCTTACTTGCTGGTGTATTTTACTACGAGTTCTTTGGGATATGTTTCTGAACTAAAGTTGTTTACGGAAAAAGTCATGTGATGCTCATTTGCATAAGCAGGAAGAGAAAAGTGTGTGAAATGCAGTTTTGTGTATATTCAGAGATTTAAAATCTCTGGTACATTCGGCTTTGCGAATAACTCCTGTTAAAATAGGCCCAAGAAGATTGGTCCTACCTCATTTATAGTTAATAGAGTCGAGCGGACACTTGACAGATCATTGTGAGAGGATGGGAGCAAAAGTTAATTTCGTTGTTGACTATTGTATTATCAAATCCTAAATAAATGTTGAAAACAGCCATAAATGCTGAATGAGCAATAATACTCTTATCGAAAATGGCTTGTTATTACTAGCTACTTTTAACAGATGATAAGCTTTTTTCTATTTTTGAAGCAAAATGATTGGGGGCAGACCGCTTCCCCTTGCCCTTGCCCCTAGATCCGCTACTATCAATAACACCACTTGAATCATTCCACTTATGATTTTGACGGCGTGGAAGTTGCATGTTATGTCCATTTTCTGCATACCATGTAAAAAGATGGAACCAT
The DNA here is from genome assembly GCA_010016065.2 of Carybdea cf. marsupialis auct. non (Linnaeus, 1758). Classification (NCBI taxonomy): domain Eukaryota; kingdom Metazoa; phylum Cnidaria; class Cubozoa; order Carybdeida; family Carybdeidae; genus Carybdea; species Carybdea cf. marsupialis auct. non (Linnaeus, 1758). The sequence continues at coordinate 15,785 of JAAAKL020006127.1, forward strand.
TTTGGGGGTACCAACTTCAATGGATTTCTCTAAATGCTTATTCCATAGACTAGTGGAAGTACGAAGATCGCGTGCAATCAAGTTGGGGATCACCTTTATGCAGTTGCTCTGGAACCATCGGAGAACAGTTGTTGCAGAATTCTCTTCCGTTGAATAACCTAAAGAACTGTTTTTCGGACAGTAAAAATTCCATAGCAACCTTCGTTCGATCTTCTCGGAGAGTCGCAACTACCAACAGTGTGTTATCAATTCATAGCGCTTGTCATACTGTGGATCCTTCTGTGCAGAGCACGTCATGTTATTCTTGCGTTAAAAGTTTTGATATACTTTCTCAAACCGATTAACTGACACAATTTTTGCTATATCTAGTGTTCTGATACCCTTTCCTAAGTAAAGTAAAACTTGTGGCAATATGATAACCCCCTTCAGATAACCCTCCAATTCATTGTGGTCAACAGAGATTGATTTCTCACTATACTGGACTTCCTAAATATTTGGCATCGTCCTTACATATTTGAAAACATTTGATGATCATACAGAAGGAGATTAAACACGAGCAACCGGTATTTACCTTTTTGATTTCTTTCTCTACATAGCTACGATGTTACAAATCGGCATCGATTCTATTTGATGTCAACTTCCTTGGTCTTTACGCATACAACAGAATCGATTGCCTTTCGATGAAAATACTAGCAAACGCAGAGCTCCATGCATTTCACTGCCTTACTTGTCACTTCTTGCATGTCACTTCTTTCAAAATGTTTGTCCTAAAAATTGTCTAGTGGAGATCTACGCAAACATCGCTCGTGTGCGCAGCGTTTGGCAGTGACGGCTGAATATTAAGGGATGGCGCTTTGGGGCGTTGTCATAAAATTTTCTTTGATCCACGCCCTTTTAATTACTTTCATTCCTTTTTCCCCCATAATAACGATTTATTTTGCCATATCATCATCTATCTTCTAAATAATAACAAGCAGCCACACCCTAGAAGCCTTCACTTTGCGTGGTCATATAGCATTCTAATGAGTAACCTTTTTTCTTTTCAAAAAAGGAAGAAATCTTTTCAACCAACCATTTGCATAATACTATAATAAATCAAAGCATATTTAGTGCATAATGGATCAGGATGTAAAGAAACAAGACAGTCTACATTTTAGAAAATAAATCAGGAATTGTGTCATATCGTCTAGTGTCGTATAAAACAGGCGCCCTGTCTTGGAATAGAAGCCAAAGATGACACTAAAAGTATCTATTTCGACTGTCCATGTTCATCTAACGATTCCATTACATCTCTGCGTGGCTGCTGACGTTCAGCCGCACATGCAGTCATCTCCACAAACTACACTACAGCAAACGATTGTACATTGACTACAAACAAAGCAACACTCAACAAAGGAAACACTAATAACAACAGACGGAACAAACACATCAATCATTACGGAAGAACTTAACACCTAAACACAAATAAGGCTCCCATAACAGTCGTATCTGCTCCATCTAGAAATTCTTGGGATAACACCAGACCCTCAAACCTAATGTAATCTCAGGCAACACGCAATAAATTTGAAAGTGTGCGTACAAAAATCAGAAGAGAATTATTCTTTGCAATTTTACTCTGGTAAGCAAAGAGATTATGCGATCATGTTTGAAATTGTATGTTCTCTCTTACATAAAGTCCATTTCGGCTAAAACGTATAGGGGACATGCCCCCGGTCCCTGGTACTGGGAACCCTACGTCGCTGGTAATGTTAAAATGCTGAAGCACAAAATATGAAGGAATGGGTGGTATTCCACGTTACCAGCAAAGCTGTGTATCGGGGGTACTCCTCCCTAATCGTATTATCTCAAGCTTATCCCCGTACTTGCGAGTGTGAAGGGTTGCGAAATTTAGTACTGGAACAGTGTTTGTAATGGAGGATAATGTTTGGACAAACTATCTCAACGGGATATCTAGTTTAGTTTAACAAAAGGACGTCACAACGTAAAGAAACTACTCATATGACCCATGCAATGTAACTTTGCAAGGTGTGTGCAACAAGTGGTTCAAATTGAAAGTGACCCATGCATATGACACAGTGAAACAACGTGAGTACTACAAGCTGAAAATGTATCTAAAAATAAGAAGAACATGATGAATCATACCTGTGTTACTGCGTACCTCTGTAAGCCTATTATCCACCGGAAGTCAAATAGTACGCACAACTCTATACGCATCATTCCTCTGGGGTTTTCGGTGTTTCTACTTAACTTCAACAGTGTTTACATCTGAATAGATGAGATTTTGTCCACCACGGTTACGTTGTCAAATTTCCATGTCGCACTGTGGGCTTAACAATTTGAGAACGAGAACCATTTCCATGGTTACGCAGGGGGCAAGCCAATAGAGGGATCCCGGCTAGAGGTCACGTGGTCTGTAAACGGGTAATCGCGGGAAATCATGAAAACATCGTGGAGACTGTCGTTCAGCAAAGCACACTGCCGCAAGAAACCATGTCAAAATCGTTGATAAAACTTGTTAATTTCGGTGTTAAAAGTATCTCAGACTATTCTGCTAAGTGTGGCAAAGCTAGAACAAGTAATAAAGGGTACAAATTC
>JAAAKL020006128.1:0-16454 GCA_010016065.2 Carybdea cf. marsupialis auct. non (Linnaeus, 1758)
CCAGTCTATCAACAATCCAAACAAAAAATGAGGAGCTCTTGATTTTTAAGGTGGCATTACTGAAAAGATTTTCATTCCCCAAGCAGACAATCTGATGTTTTCTATAATAACAACTCATGTCAAAATGTAATGAATTGTAATGCAATTGTAATGAAGAGAAAACAATGTGGAAAGGTGAACCAAGATTGCCAAAAAGCATTCTTAGAAAGAGAGAAATATGAGCAATTGTTATTGTTGTCATAGCTACAAGTGAACACAAGAAATGACTAATGGTTTTTCTGCTGATGGACATTTTTTCCTTTCATGAAATTTTAAGGTTACTAACCATTTCCATACAGAAAGAAGGGCACTGGCATGACATTGTATATCATTATTATTGTCTCTACTTTTCCCATGTATGTTGTTCCTTTTGGTCATAATAACATCACCTGGCTATGTTCACTTGCTAATCAACTTCTCTTTCGCAACTTTTCAGTTTGTTAGGCCTAGTTTTCTAGTTTATTGCAAGTAAATATGTCAGAAAAAATCCATATGAATGGGATCTCTACATTTTGTGTTCAAACAGCCTGGTTGATAAATATAGCATATCATATTTGGGGTATATGCTCTGTTGACTGCCAGGACATACAAGAGAAGACCCTGCAACCACCTAAACCACCCAATAAGTATGCCTAGAAGGGCAGAGAAGCGACACATTGTGGTTCACAACCCAATCCCTGTTAATGTGTGAAAGAGTTACAGTAACTTTATGATTAGGTTTTGGTTGTAAACCATTTTAAAGTCTCGTCAAAATCTCAACTAATACATGTTATACATTACAGCATTGCTTGGAGTTCTCACCATAATGATAAAATGTTACAGTGTTCACAATATCTTTATGCATTTTCACCAAATCATTGGCTTTGACAAATGGAAAAAAATGACATGGGCAAGTCAGGACAGTAGTAACTCTTCAACAAGTAAAGGTAGCTCGTGCGGCATTGTTTCAACGAGCAAAATATACTTGGTGTAAATACATAACATTATTTTAGTGAAAGAAAAAGTAGAAAAGATTTGATGGGTTTGTCTGGCCTGGATTAAAGTATGGAATCGATGATGATGTGAGAGGAGAGTTGCTTGAGATGGTACAGGCATGGATTGAGAAAAGAAGACAGTGCAGGTGTAAAGAGGGTAATGATGTTTAAAGTTGAAGGCAGAAGAGGACAAGGAAAATCTCTGGACAATGAGACCGGGAGACAAGATGGAAAAAGATACTGCAAAGGAAAAAACGAGATGGAAAGCAAAGATTGGTCGAAAGCCAGTAACCAAATGACAGATGGAAAAAGGCTGACTATAAAATATGGATGGGTAGACAGCTCTTAGCAAAACTGAGGGGTAAATCACTCCATAAAAGGTGTGCGACATTTGTGACTTCATACGACTTTACCTGCTTTCACCTGACTTCACTTGATTTCAATGACTTCACTTGATTTCAATGATTTCACTTGATTTCACTTGATTTCACCTGATTTTACTTGATTTCACCTGATTTCGCCTGATTTCATGTTTCAATTTATTTCACCTACTTACTTGATTCCCTTTGACAATGAAAATTTGGCAGTTTTATGGTGCAGTTAACAATACCTTTCCCCCTGCTCCCATGTTTCAGAACCTTGGTAACCCTCACAAGACAAAGGGTTTTTTCCGGACCGCAATGGACCAAGGTGTGGCCTACCAAATCCGCAAAATACAAAAAAAAAAGGAAATAATTTTATACTCTGTGTCTTTATTAACCTTCTAAGAGCATATATAAATAAACAAATAGCATTATGCCGCACTTTGTGAAGATGTGCTGGCTTGAAGAACAAGCAGGGTTAAAAGCAAAAAAAATTCAAAATTTCAGAAAAACCCCCAAACTTTCTGACAAATCTTTGGACCATAATGACATGGATTGTGCTATACAGAAATACCTGATATACAAGCACAAGCTCACACGTGTCCATTGAAATGTCAATTCAAGTTCATAAAAAGTGAATGGTGAGTAAGCCTACAACTATCAAGGTTAACAGTCTAACCCTACTGCTTAACATTGTACCATTCCTTGAAGAACATTAGAAATCTGACTTGACCATTATAAAATATCAATTGAGATGTTGAGTGAGAACTTCAATCTTGATCAAACTCAAGTTGTCAAAGCAATATTAAGGTGGCATAATACAGCAAGCATCGTAAATTGACATTAGGGGCCACAATTTCCTTTATTTTCCAAATTCAGAAAAATCATAATGCTAATATGATGTGATAAGAAAAATGTCCTTCCCTGCTTTGAAACAAAATTACAAATGTTTTATTTGAACAACTGTTTTTTTAATTTTACATGTCCACTGTAGAATTTCATTGTCCCCACCACATGTGGGGGGATTACAATGAGAATATTTTAACTCGTATCATGTAAATATTCTGTTCAATAGAAAACTACAGAGAATAGAATAAATAGCAGATGTTAAAAATTATTATCATTTTATTATGCACGCCCACCTACATAAGTAAGTGTTTATCACTTGTATCGAAATGGGATGGTGCAGCAAAGTACTCTTTTCACCAAAAAGCTCTCTCTTCCCCAACAAAACCCCAAACAATTGATATTCTGGAATCATTTTTTAGTTGATGGGAGGTGTCAATACCCTTCGGCTGCACAGTTACTTAAGATAAAAAACAACTTAGTTGATGAATGGTGTTGTAATGCGGCAAACCACACCCAAAAATATTGTCGCTTACGTTGTTGCATGCATAGGTATTTCAGTCACGGTACATCCCTGGGACCATTGTGAGCATTAGTCATGACACGACCAAACTACTTGATTCATCATGGACCATATTTCTCAATCAAAGCAACAATTTCATGATTTTCCAATTCTAGATATTGACGTTCTACAACCAGTTTTCAGAAATTTATAAATGGAGGGGTCTTAATAAGGTGGAGGGGTGGGGAACTTTTATTAGGGACCCAAGTGTAAGCACCATGAGTAGCAAAATTGGTTAATCCGAGCTAATCAATAACTTACCATCAACAGTGCCTAGACTGCCTTCTTCCATAAACGATTCTATTTTGAAATACCATACAGCAAAGCAACAATCAGAAAGTAGAAAGCTAAAGCACCGTAACCTTTCAAGAGGCAAAAGCAACGTTATGTTTACACTATCGACGTAGGTCGACATAAAGCAGCCTGTACTTGAAGAAGCAGTGCTGCTGTGGCCAGGAATTGTTCTACTCAACAGTGCGATGGTGCAATTGCAAAATTCACTACCCGTTTCAAATCGGAGAAATGGTAATTTACCACATCGTCATGAGTAATTCTATTGTTACTGGTGCACATTGGATTGAATAAATAGACAGTTCTATTCGCGAATTTGAAAGGACCTTGCCAGCCAATCAGAACGATCCATTTCGCGAGAACTCTCATTTGAAATCGAAGGGCTGACAACCAAAATCGTGCTGCGAACACACTAGGAATGTTATGGAGTATAGCCCATAATTGTAGCACAATGGTGAAACTTCGCTCTTGGGGTACTTGTAGATCAGATGACAGATACTCAGATAAGCTTCAAGGTGCTTTTTTATACCTTTCCCGAAGCATAAAACAAATTTAACAAAGTGTTTGATTTCGCTCAAGACATGTGCGGACCTCATATTCAGCTTCATGTAGCTTCTGTTACAAAATACGTTCATTTGAAGGATTTCTGTAGTCTTATTGAAACGTGACTTTTATTCATATTGACACGAACTGGTAGCTTCGAAAATTCGACACTGAATGTCCTTATTCACCAGATTTCAATTGATTTCACCTGATTTCACTTGATTTCAATTGATTTCACCTGACCTCACCTTTCTCGTAAGGTGTACGAGATTTCAGAAGTGATTTATCCCTCGCTAACCAAGGTCAAGATAAAAGGATGGTGTTTGCATATTCAGGGGTGGCTTTCCGCCCCTAGTACATATATCAGAAAGTGGAACAAGTGCAGGAAAATCGGACAGGGACTTGCATATCTGGCAAGTCTACCATACGTTCCCTACATCAGACATTAATAATAATAACAACAACAACAACATGGCAATCTGCATAACTACCTTCACGTCAATTAGACCATTGCTTTGTACAGGCAAGTATGTGACATCAAAGCCTTCTGATTCCAAAAAACGGCATGAGTCCAAAACACACTTGTGCTCCTATAAAGATAAATGAATGGATTCTAATAAAGTTAAGACACAGTAGAGGCATAGTGGTAGAGGGTCAGACTCACAATCCTGCTTTCGTGAAGTGGGAAATGTTTCGAGAGATAGGACAGAGAAGGGACTACAGGCATGAATAGCATGAATAGCAAGCATGAAAAGATTGTCATCCGAAGGGTAAAAGAAACCCCATTCCTAGTAATGGCTTCGGCCTTGAACTGGGTGAAATAATTTTTTAAAAAAGAGGCCTGGACCAAAAGCCTTATCATTAAGAGATCTTCAGATGTATAGCAATTATAAAAAAAACTATTGTGGTTTTACACGGCTCCAAGTTATACATCCTTACACAAATTCATACATAAGCGTATACAATGTCAACACGATAAAAATACATAGTTTCCCAACAAATTCAGATTCTCCAACCAACCAATGAAGAATTCTTCCACCTTCAGAGACACGTTAACCATTACATGTCATTTTGTTTAGTTATTTGTTAACAGAAACTGATTGGTTATGCCTTAACACTGTTCTCCTGGCAGTCACACGTCTTTATTTAATCCTTTAAAATATAGTAAAGAACGGATTTGATAACATGATCAGTTACAGCTGAAACATAGGACAACTAGAATGAAGTTCTCCAAAGAATATTACAACCCATAGTAATCAAACATCTTTATCGTCATCGTTATTATGATTACCGTTCTGAAGAACTTTCCTGGGTACCATTCACAATTATGTTCCTTAATTAACACAGTTTTTGTCCAAAACGCTTTATATTTTTGGAGCCAAGATGCCAATCCTTCGAACATCACTGCTTCCTCTTATCCATTTCTCTTACATTTCGCCGCTGACGACAGGATGTTTTGCTTTTCCTATTTAGACACATGGCAGTAAAGCCGACTCGAAATCTTCTAATTTCATTGCAAAGTTACTTTTTTCTGCTCCTTAAAAATGTTTCATCAGGCTTCATTACTGTCTGATGTCTCTCAAACAGCTCATTCACAATGCTCTAAGTTTCATTTCTTCATTTATATAACTATCTATTGACATAAAATGTTGTAACATGACGTATTTTGAGTGACCTACCAGACTTATATTGCGTAGCAGGTGTGAAGTTAAACCTAAATATCTGCGCTTATCAACTTATTACATTTGAATCTGAGGGCATTGCTTGCTTAAGGGTATATTTATTTCAAATGAAAAACAACTCTTCCTCCCACTATTAACATCAAACGACGGCAAATTCTGATATTTTCCCCCTTACTCTGCAAATTCTGATATTATCCAAATATCTAACACTATCAACACGATTGTATGCCAGCCACATAGCTCATTGCACTTGATTTTTAAAAGATACGACAATCGCTACGAGGAAAACCTGTTTAAAACAGAGAGATACAGTTACAACGATGGACACATGTAGTTAATGGGGAGCCTGGATGTAGTGCTCCTTCAGCAATCGCAATTGCTCACCTCACCATACGGACAAAAAAATTACGCCCAAAGAAATAAATTTTAAAATCTAAACCTGAGATCTTGGCTACATCCCTGCTATGGTGCTATTCGTAAGACCCTGTAATGAAACTCGATAGTTATCAAAGCAACGTAAGGAAGGCAAGCAGGAGCACACATATGTAAAAGAGTCACGGTCAAGCCACTTGACTGTCTGGCAATTTAAGGTGCACTTCGAAGTTGCTGGAGTCAACGCTGTCTTTGCACGCTAAAGGTTAGGCAATAATGTGCCAAAATCTGTAATCATTGTGGTCTAACCTCTGACAAAAATTATATTCAAATTTTCTTGTATGACCTAATGGCATTTGGCATGCTTGAATTGATTATGATTAAGAATTCTGCGCATTTTAAAGAGTAACTTATTACAATAGAAAGTGGGCAAAAATAAGAGCTGGAATTGCAACAAAACCTACCTAACCCAAGTTGTTCTGAAATAGTCACGCCCTGAACATGGTTTATGGATCACAAATAAGCACCACCAAAAATTCTATGCCTAATGGCACTCAATGAAACACGATAGAACACGGAAATACCGAACAAAGTGTACCTATAACGCACCTACCCACTTTTAAACTTCCCCGTAAAGAAAAAATACTATTAACACCCATGGAACCATTTCTACAATGGCACTGCTATAAAACATACGTGCCGAGAATTTATTTTTACACAAAAATGAGAAAGTTGCACTTACAGTTTGTGTGGTGATAACATGCTTCTTCTTCCTTCTATTAAATCTTGCTACACCCTTTGGGAACAATAGTAAATCAGAATGACAGAGTGGGAAGACGATTACCTGTTTAGGCCCATTTGCATTCCATAGAAATATTGAGAGGCGAATTAGCTTATCATATACCCCTCGTATTTCTCGTCATCAATAGCCTGGGGATTATCAAGATATCAAATAGTGCTAAAAGTAAAATTACAAGAAAAAGTTATTTGTTATTGAACTACAATAATTATTGCTTTGATAAAGAAGAAGTGAATTGTTTGGATTCTCTCTCCATTGTCTACAAAGTCACCATAACTACCTTAAACATTGTACGGTTCTACGCATAAAACATTCACTCGAATTCATTAACACGCCATATTTGATTTATAAGAAAACCCACAGATTAATAAAAGTCCCACTCAAACGATTCATAGAGGGACTGCTACACTGAAACCATGGAGACAGACATCTAAAAACAATTATGTAAGAAATTGTGAGTCACAGTAATACAACAGAGTACAAGCATTTGTGTTTAATTTCCAGGTACTAATCTATAATAAGGCAACAATCTGTCTTAATGCTAAACGTTCTTCTGAGGTTTTTGACAAACTGGGGTCACAAACAAAATTATTCAGCTCATTTTGAGAAAAAATGTTCTGGAGCATCATTGTCAGGAGCAAATTTATCATCATCATCATCTTCCTTATCAGTGAAGGATTTTTCATCACTAACACCAAAAAAGATCTCCAAAGAAAGGTACTGGAATCTAATTGCAGTGGAGTACAGGACGACATGCTGATTAAAGATCGGGACAATTAAGACTGCTCTGGTTTTTCCTGTTGATGTCAGATGCATACTTAGCACAGAAGTAGCAGAAGGCTACACGGTTTGATGGTCCCCTGCAGTTCATGGTCATTCCAAAGTTTAAAGACTTCCTCATTCCTTTGGTTCACTAATGCAGGTGCTCGGAGCAGCTCTTGAAGCACACGCAAGGCATGGAGGCTTTATACTTGTCATCAAACTTCATGCCAGAACATGCATGAAAAGCATGCTTCATAAAATTGATAATCTGTTTTCAGTGTTAAATAACAGTGTATCTGCCACAGATGTCGAAAAAGACATCAGACTCGTTTCTACAGTACCTTCTGGATGAAGCAATTGTTTAGAATGAGTAAACTGGAGCTAAATAGATTCAAAATCAACAAAGAGGAATAACAAAAATGGCAAGTACAATATCAATTTCAAAATTTAATTAGTCATTTTTCCTGATGATGTCCTTATATTGCAATGAAGGGCAGGAATAGCCCCCACCCTTAATAAACATGCAGATTACTACTTGGTGCGAATGTGTGGTGTATGCACCCTATGTGAAAACACAGCATTAATGAGTGTTGAATTATTATGGTTTTTAAGTACCAATCCTTCCCAAATACCATATCAAACAATTGGATGCCTTCTGGTTGTTATCAAATACCTGAAAATTCAAGACAGCAAAAGACGTAATAGTATACACAAATTTATTCACAATGCTACTCTCTTCTACTCTATATACCATATCTTGCTTGTTGATCATGCAATGAAACTTCTCTTATTCCAATATCGATGCTCATCACACAAATCGACAGCCTAAGAATAATAACACAATTGTAAATAAAGGGCAATGAATACCAAATGTTACCAATCCCTGCAACTTCATACTCAATTTTGAAGAGTTGGGGCAAATTAATCTTTAAAATAGTGGGGTAGCTCATCATAGTTCACCCAATCGTGCCAACTAAGACTAAGGGCCATAACACAGTGTATTAAATCGGGAGAATACAAAGGATTGTAATAGTTGTTTGAGAGCAAACGAAAACAGATACTATGCAAGTACCCATATTTTACTTACAAATGCATGAAGTACAAGTTTAACCAATACAAAAGTACACTCAGTACAAGTTTAACCAATACAAAAGTACACTGAATAAACTTTGCCTAAAATGTCCTATACTTTTAAAAATGTGCACATTCCAGCACAAAACAGATTGTATTCTATTTACCTTAATAGCAATATTGTTGGATTCTGTTGCCCCACTTGTGAAGATTATTTCTTTGGGCTCTGCACCAATAAGATCTGCAACTTGCTAAAAAAAAGCAATAAATACAAATGTTACCAAATATTGTTTAGTATCTGATACAATCCATCTCATGCTGTACTCAAAATACTTTATAGCTTCATGGCCCGTTCAGTTGATTCTCAGTACAAATGCATTTTAATCAACTACTGGCCTTTTCATAGATTCACAAACATACATTTATAAAACATGAAAACAAGGCTATTGCTAACTGCAATCTTGTAGAGTCTACTACCTTTGCATCACAACATGAAGAATGAAGTTCCAAAATTACTCTTTTCTACTTACTCAACATATGGCTAAGTTCTGAAGGAATGTTCCAAGCACCATTTGCAAAATTATGTATCACGTATACTGGAGGAAAACATCACCAAAAATACATGCCAAATACTGGTGTTGTCACACCATCAGTTTTAGTGATCTCCATAGCTGTTTAATAACTTCCTGCATGGAAGAACTCTACTTGGGTTTTGTCTCACTAGATTTACTGCTACAAGGCCCCACTGTTGCATGTTTAAATTTCCATTTCTTTTAATTAAAAAAAACCTTGTTTTTCCCCCTCAGGTTGCTTGTACCTCCTTGAAGTTAATACAAACTTCTTCATCATCAAAGATAACAAAGTGTTCCTTCTTTATGACAGCTGAAACAAATTATTTAACAAATGGAGATAGTAACTACACTTTCTTCATGGTCAAATAAAGCAGGAAATTTATCTTGAGCGACTCAAGGGTTTTGATGTTCTTTGAGAAAGAAAATAAATTTGTCAATTAAAAAGAGCTGAACTCTTTGTTATCTTTGCAGTTTATGTGGATTATCTGATTATTATGACAGAAACTGAAGCTTAAAAGATTGCTGTGAAGAAACATCTCAATAAAGGATTTAAAACGGATGACAAGGGGGGTTCCACTACTGCCTTGGAATTTCCATTTGGCAAGATGAGAAAAGAGAAGCTCTGTATCTTCATGAGAAGCATAACAGTATGAATATGCAACAGATATTTCATATTCAAGATGCCAAGGAAATCTCAACAACATAAATTTTATCTTAGTCAAAGAATGATCAAGGCTGATGGTGTAAGCAAAAGAGTTGGCAAAGTTGAATACCAGTCTTTGCTTTCTGCTGCAGTGGCTACCAGCCTGGGCATGGCATATGCTGTTGGGGTTGTGGCAAGATACAGTGTCAATCCAAATCAAAGTCATTTAACTGCATTAAAAAGAGTACTACATTATCTTAAAGGACCCTTAAGTATTATGGGTTGTATTTTTAAAGAAGACAAGGACTGTAGCCATGGCGAGTAATTTAAACTGACAAGTTTGATACCAAATGGGCCACTGATATCGATGACACAAAACCCATGTCAGGATAATCATCCATCTAAGAGGGGGGGGGGCACATAATTTAGTTGGTTAAGCAAGGAACACTGTATTGTAGCTCTTTTAACAGTTGAGACTGTTACTTAAAGACCCTGGAGCTGCTACTTCAGGAGCCCTAACCTTGCATTACAGCAATCTTGAAGTGTTAAGCTCAGCAATAATGCTTCAATTCATGGAAGGACAAAGCAAATTATATAAGGTTTCATGCTGTTTGTTTAGTGATAGAAAAGCAAGGAATCAAAGTTAATTACTGTTTAACTGACAAGGTGACTGCTTTAGGCACTAAAATCAAAATCTTCTAACATTCAGACAAAAGAATGAGACTTTTACATGGTGATCTTCTATGACTGATGGGTTATGCACATACGTGAATATGAACATGTTATACCATAATAATTTAACAGAAAATGTTACAAGACAGCTAAATTTGTCAAATGCTGCCGATGATTGTATTCAATTCCAAAGATATGATGTTGTTACATAAGACTCTACTTTTGAATCCTGTCACTGTCCAGGAAGCAGAAGCAACTAACAAGCTTTCTATCTCAACAGTCACTGCTATCAACAAAAAAATTAATGGTACACTAAGCTAATGTCCAAAACATGCCAAAAGGAGGCCTTTGTTGTGCCAGCTTCTGCTAACCTGTGCTTTCCTTTCCAAAGGAGTTTTGGACTTCTAAAGCAAGGCTTCTCAGTACATCATGAAATGATACTCTAAGTTTGATATTGAATTGAATACAATAACAATGACCACTAGCCTTACTTTTCTTGCTACTTCAACAGCTTCTTCTGCTTCCCACCCATATGCATGTGTCCTGGAATGGGGGTTTCCATGTGCAAAAAGTGTGTAAGGTAGCATTGCATCTAAAACTCTTGGATCCTTGAAGAAGATGAAAAAATATTCAGGACTACAAAAATCACACTTTATCCATTTTAAATTGGGCTGGCACATATGTGCATCTGCTCATTTTACATTCATTTCATAGTAATCAGCATCCTATAAAATTGAAGAGTATTGGTGATAGAATAAATTTTTCACCTTTATTCACATTTCAAAAATCTCCTTTTTTTCTATTACTTAGGCTACTTATAAACACAGCAATTTGACCTGAAAGGGGCAATGTTGTATAATTACATAATTGGTGTTTCTATCATCCCTGTTCTCTCCCATCTATCTTAACCTTCTAACAAGTTCAAGACACCTGTCCATAATTTATCCTGTTGTAGTACCACTCTTGATTAATGCAAACGGACAACCTGTTGCAATATAATTCAGAGTGCAGCATATGTTCTGATGCATATGCAAGGAGCCTAAATCTATGACACCATAATTTGTACGGAAATAATAAAAATTCACCCCTCACCTCTGCATGTATTCTTCACACACATATAGAAAAAACTTGACACACCTTGTTTCTAAAAAGCCCAATGAATTTAATAAATCAATTGTCTGAGTCTGTCTGAGAAACAACCTATGTAGTTATGTAGCTCCAGGAGTAGGTCGGGCATATGAAGAATAAACTCTATTATATCTTTGTGGGCCATGAAAAGGTCTTTTGTAAGGTGCTGTAAGTGGTGATTGCATGTGCATGGAAATGGTGAGAGCAAGGGTGAATCATAAAACAATATCAAGACTTAACAAAATAATATAGGTTTCTACATGGACTATCTTAAAGATCATTGCCAAGCCAGCCATTTGTTGTGGTGGAGACAGTAAAGGAGAAATGTGAAAAAATGGTCTTAAAGAGTTGATTTGAGCAGATGATTTGATAAAGGATTGAGGATATGGCTATATAGATATTAAAATTCTGGAGAGAATTGATGGATATTCCAGGTCAAAATCTAAAATTGAAAAAATAATGACGGTATCAAAAGACAAAGACAGTTGATGCAGGAAAAAATACATTCTATCTGCTGCTACAATGTTGCCATACCCTATGTATGAATGCAACAGTTTAGGCAATACCATAAGAACATGCTCAGGTTGAAAAAGATTGGTGTGGCTTGTAGTTTAGGAGAAGTGATAGAAGCAAGAGATAGATTACCAGAAAATGGAGAAAATGGAACAAGGCAACTCAAATGAAAGACCAGGGAAGACCATATATGAGAGTGCATCAGACAAATAATGATACATGGACCAACAACTTAAAGCTGAATGATAGGAGAATGCTGTGCGCAGTACATGGCAGGAATGTAGTATCACCACAGTATTGAAATAGTTTACTTTATATAATTTTACCTCCTGCACTACTGTGATAGCATGCAGTGAAAGAACTATAATTGGTTAAAACAAGTCTATTGTTATATAGTTTGATTTGCCACTCCCCTGTCTGTAAACTTGTACCATGATGAAGTCATGTGGAAGTGTTCAAGTTGTGTTATACTTTATGGAGAATGATTGAAGTTATAAATGAAGACTCTGACGACTGTTTCACATATAAAGCACAGTGTCACAAACAAGTAGGTGCCAGGAAGATGTGAATTTGACCTAGTGCAGATAAAACTTGGGTAAAGACTGCAGTCTTCCAGGCATGTGAGAAAAATAAGGAAAGCTAGTGTGTCATTAAAGGGGAAGTGTACCAGATACCCTTGATAGAAGAGCCAGATGGAGATAAAGGAGAGCATCAGACAAGCCTCTAAGACAATACATGGCAGAAATTAAAGTAAACAATTGCCAAATACATAATACACTTTATCACCCCTGTTTATTATTGACCTTGTATTGCCACAACTAGTTGACAACCAATCCTATAGATGATACAATCATTGTATGAGCCATTAGGATTTATATATAGATAGATAGATAGATAGATAGATAGGTATAATAATACACATACCATTGGCGTGGTAGCTTGAGCATCCATATAAAGTGGAAATGGGCTTGAAAACTCATTTTTGGGACCTAAAATTTTAAATATTGGGAGCAACAATTAACATATTGTGAACTTGTTAGATTTACATACACATATATAGGTCTCATAAAGATTCACTAGTTTCTCTGAGAGAGCAGGTCTTGTTCCACCAAAACAACTTCTCCCTTATTTTCAGCTGATTGGCTTCCAGCATCCAAGAAAAATTAACAGAGGACAGTTCATTTGTGTATTGAACTTGCAGCAGTCCAAACCTGAAACCTGCTCCACCATACATTTTGCTTGATGATGTAGCCTTGGAAGTGTATCCCACTTTTTGTCATCTTGGGGACATGGTTGGAGATAATGGAGGGTGTACAGATGCAGTAACAGCCCATGTGAAATCTGCATGGAAAAAGTTCAGAGAGATTCTTCTCATTCTGTCAAACAAACATATCCACAGAAAACGCATGGGTGTGTTGTTAATGTGTTCACCTCTAGTCAGAGGCTTTGTAGTGACAAAATGCAAAACAATAAGTGTTTGATATATATCTCTCACACATTGATATTGAATTGTAGCTTAACCGCAAAACATTATACACGATGAATCGATGAAGAATGTGGTTTATATTTCCTATGGTCCCATGATTTTCACCACAGAGATCACATGACATTGATGCTTACTTTCAGTTATTACAGATCTTCTAATGAGTGGAATCCATAACTTCCTTAAAGATACCTGAATGTAATCACCATTGATATCACTGTCCCTCTACAATCAGGATAAACCCAAGTAGCTCTGGCAAATGCACCAGTAGGAAGCATAAAAAGGGTGGAAGGGAAAACCTGAGAAGTTTTAACAACATCAGCTGTTCTTGAGCAACTGCAGGAGGATGCTGAGGATGGGAGCTGTTCAAAAAAGTGACAAAGCAAAGAAAATTTTTTTCTTATTCTGCTGCTACTGTAGTTTGGTATCCTCCAGTGGTGGCTGGTAGTCCTTAAGGATAGTCCAAATGAAACGAAACAGTAATAGCAGTGCCTGTCGTCTCTGTCCACCAATAGGCATAGACCTTAACCAAGACTTACACACAGGGAACTGAAACCTACGGCCTACTTGAAAAGTAGTTCAATGAAGTTCCCCTTCTTGTGTTTGTATGTACCTTATAAAGTTACATTTTTTATGCTTTCACTTTAAAGGGTGCTGCTTGTTTGATGTCTTTCTATTTCCCATCGCTTTCGTTTTACGTCTAATTATCCTTTGTATTGGCTTAAGGCAATACTTTTCCACTTTATGATTCTCAAGTGACTGTCTCCTGATAGATTGGACTAGATACAGTAGGTTGTAGGTAAAACTTCACGAGTTATGTGCTTAACTATTCTTAGATACGAGGACATACCAAATTCGGTAAGATGTTTTATGTTTTCATTACATATACGTAGAACGTTAAGTTGATGTACGACTTGTTACGATTAATGTATATATGTATGTACTTTTGTATTGTTTTATGTTTAGTTTATAATGTCATTCGATTCTTTAAACGAGTTTTGTGGTTGAAGCATCACGCTGTTTTCATCAATAGGTATATCTGGTTTATGATATTTGTAATTTTTGTATTTATATCACATGTCTTGTACTAGCTTTATTGTTATTTGACATTAGTCAATCGCCACACTAAATATTGGATAATAAAAGATATGAGGATGTCCACAGTAAATTTCAGTTGTGGTGATGTTCGATGCAACTCCTCGTAACCGTTAGGACAGCACAGGCCTACATCGGCTCACATTCTTCGAGGACACGAAAAGCATATCGTGTAACTTATAGTTACACTACCATAGCAAATACAAATTGTATTAAATATTACCGTCTATGCAAAGCGCCAATAATTTGATGAATCGAATATATATTTTAAGGTTTCCTGACTAAATATGACTTAAGGTAAAGCCTACTCAGTTGGAGAAGGAAGATCGGTATAAGTTTACATAGGCCCGGCGCCCAATGCCAGGTAGCCTACTTTAGGCCTAGTATATAATTGGCATATTTTAACTGGGCTCATTCGTTTTATTGCTGACTTAACCTGAGCAATGACGCATCTATAAGGTTTTCAAAATTGCACTTGACATGCACTTGTTTCTTCTCCCGACGTCAAGAAATACCTACCTTGATTACCCACAACTTGTCCAGGAGCCTGCCCCCTTGTCTCCTTGGCCGTCTGCAGGCATCTGCAGACAAATAGTCGCCATGTTCCTGGGGTATATATCCTCCGTAGACCACGAATCATTCTCTCGCTGTTTCACCATTACAAAACGCATATGCTTCTTGTGTCTGTTTACATCACATATTGCAGTTGACACAGGGAGCTGGCAGTGTGACGTAAGTTACGGCTTGTGAAGTTCGAAAATCGTACGCATTTTGAGACCCTCTCATGGACTTCTATGAAATCGCTCTGATTCACAAAGCTCTCTGTCATCTGCAAATTTATCATGTCTCTCTGGGTAAGTCCCAAGCTGCGGGTTTTGAAGTGGAAGGGCCAAATTTAGCTGAGCAAAAGACAACGATAACCGTTATTCATCCAAAAAGTGGGATAACCATGGCCCAATGCCCCCTGCTGTGTGGGGCCCTTGAAACCATAGAAGTTAATAAACATTATTATTTATTTATTTACTTTATTTACCTCAATGCTTGAAACACACTCTCAATTCTTTTGGTCAGCAAATCGTCAAATTACAATATCAGGTATTTATCTCTAATTGCTATCCACCCCTCTTTGCTTTAAAGTTATTAATTTTTGGCGACTCGTCTGTCAACCCCTAATCCTACAAATATTCACTGGGCTGTAGCTATAACCCTTGCCTTCTCCTCGAAGGAGAGTTTGGATAACGGAATGTACCAAGTATTTTACTGCACAATATTTTGCATTACGTATCAGTAAATGCACAGTAAATGGAAAGGATTAAGGCAATCTGGGGTTTTCTTATGACCGAAGGATATGAAACTATTATTTGACTCGCATTCATTAAAGAAATATATTTATTTGACAATGATTCGCAATGATAGGAGGAACAAGGAATATTCATGCAAAAAGCAATGTTGCTGTAAAAAGTATGACAACCCGGGTGTCCGATATGCTAAAGTTTCTCCTACTAAGCGCCCGCGTTTCTCTGTCCATCTCCTAGTTAGATTTAAAAGCGTTTGGTTTAAGTTAACATTTCACCATTGTACGGACAACCTTACATAAAACCTTTTTTGCACGACATACCCTATATTATCTAAAACTTTTTAAGAGAGTTATGTGCAAAGCAACCTGCAATAAAATGTATCGAATGAATCGTGACACTTTGGCAAACTTTAACTGCCCAAATCCGAATCATCGTGATACTTTTTGAAAATGATATTAATACAGATAAGTATTAAAATATAAACAAATATAAATTAAGAAAAGATCTTAACTCGAAATTTAACAGACCATCGTGAAAATACAAGTAATCAGATCGATGAGATAATTACCAAAGCAAAGTATCTCTGGTGTACTTGAGACCAGGGACAAAACTCCATAGCTTGTCTTCGTGACTAAATAATCCGAGGTTTCTCTAAGCTCACCTAATTTTACATAAAATGTGAAAAACCTGAATATAACGAGTTTCAAATATTGCGTTGTCGGACTCGTTACTACATTGCATACGAAA